>WHPX01000169.1:0-35000 GCA_011057435.1 Actinia equina | reverse complement strand
AATTTAGAGGCCATGGAGTGAGAAAAAAAGTGTTGTTTACTCCGAGTAAGACCAACAATATGGAAGAATTAGCCTTAATTTTTAAGCATGGACACTAAATTTTGAAATTTATCAACTTACCAGGCATGTTTGTAAGTCACATTTACATATTGAGTTTTACAATAGCATGAATATATATATATATATATATATATATATATTTTTTTTTTTTTCCCTTTTTTTTCTCGAAGATATTAGCTTTGTAAGCTACTCTGAAATTCGAGGTTAAATAAAGTTTATGTATGTATGTATGTATGTATGAAGGCGTTTTGGCTAATTTTCATACGGATTTGGAGCTAGCATACGTAGACGTTTTTCACTCGTATCAACATTGCCTACATTTTTATCAAGTTTAACTGGGGTTTTTTGCATTAAGCTCCAAAAATTATTTGCACTGGATCCAAGCCCGTTAGATCGAGCTGACCCAATAATTGAATCAACAATGTAGGTCGTATGAAAAATACCCGTACGAGTGGCGTATTTCCTAGTATAACAGTGATAACGATACAATATATCCTCCTACATTCAAGGGAAATAAGTATTCGTCACTTTCTAACGCGCGCTTAATGATTTTGGGAGTATAAAAAGTGCTAGGTATTTTGCTACTATGTACCTTTTCAAGTTATCTCGACTTTTTTATATACTTATTTCAATGAAGTTAATCACCGAAAACCTTGAAAGCTGTGATCGCTGACAATCATAGGAAGTATTTCATATCCAACAAGTAAAGCTTTTGACACAAACTGCAGCAGCTGAGGATGCTCAGAGGAGATGACCTTGTAACTGGTAGAAGATCTCAAGTCCATCAACAGATATCATATCAAGCGGTTAGAACATGTAAAATGTATCTACCCATAATCCTTGTCGGTCTCAGCTTTGTAGCTTTTCTGGTGACTACTTTTATTGAAATAAGTGTATATCTTAGCCTGTACCCCCCACTTAATTGAAATTCCAGTCGATTTAGAGTTGTATTTTTTTCAGCCTTTGACCCCTAGTTCGTGTAAACTAGAGTACAAACGGAGTCAACTTATGAGTCAAAGCTTGGCGTTCGTTCATCAACGAGTAGCTCATCTAATAGTCATAGAATTGAAGGGTGGCGCGGTAGTGTAGCCTCTAACCTTTCATCTCTGAGGTCTAGATTTCGATTCCTGGACTCGCCATCAACTGTGAGTAGAGCTTTCTAGCGGTCTTTCCCTATTATTAGGGTTTTTTCTCCCGTTTCTTTTCCTTTTTTTTTTTTTTTTCTTCGGCTCCACAAAACCAAACATGCGAGTCTAGCTACTTTTGAGCGAGTTCGCCGGGCCTGACTGCTTTGGTCATATTGTATCGATAGAATTTGCATGTCGAAGGTTTCGATTTTAACAATCCTAACCTTTTACTTGGGCATGACGTATGCCCTTGAGTACTTTTTATTTTTATTTTTTAATTTTAAATTTTTTTCTCGTCGCTAACGAGATTCTTGTGATTCCATTTCCATTCATCCAAGGGTTAGTTAGCGGAAGGAAAAAGAAAGAAAGAAAGAAAGAAAGAAAGAAAGAAAGAAAGAAAGAAAGAAAGAAAGAAAGAGAGAGAGAAAGAAAGAAAGAAAGAAAGAGAGAAAGAAAGAAAGAAAGGAAGAGAGAAAGAAAGAGAGAGTAAGAAAGAAAGAAAGAGAGAAAGAAAGAAAGAAAGAAAGAAAGAAAGAAAGAAAGAAAGAAAAATAAACTCATAATGAAGTCCAATATTAGAGTGAAGGCATATAACCCTTGAAATAAAAAATACTAGTTAACGTGTAATAGTCAAATATACACCAAAGAAGACAATGGAATTAGGGTCTACTTAAACGTGTATTAGTCTAATATCTATTTCACGGGTTTAATGACTTCACTCCACATGATAAACGGTATGTTGCAGGTTAAATTTCATAACTTTAATATTGCTTGTCATAATGATTTACTTTAATTGAAACTTAAATTAACTTCTTATAAACTGATACCACGTAATGTTTGAATAAAAATACCAGTTAATAATGATAAGGTTTAAATTTTAATTCCAAGGAGCCGGAAATAGCGATCATTATCTGGACCGTAACATTATAATTGATAGGTTCCAAGCATTCCCAAGAAAGTTAAAAGACAAAAACATGGCGGCCATTGTGGTACCGTTAACAATGGATACTAATGAGAAATCTTTTGTTAAATGGTACCAACATGGCCGCGATAACGTAACGTGCAGTCGAAAAATACTTCATATTTGGTCGAGCTGTCTTTCAAAACAATTGCGTTGCTGTGAGAATTACTGTCAGGTTAATTAATAACCCCCTTTTTGGCAGATTAAAGCCTCCGCAACACAATTGAATATTTTCTTTATATTTATAATGCAATTATAATACTGGTTTTAATGTTAAGTTTTAATAATACTAAGAAATAAAAAAAGCTATCAATATTTGCATCGTTGTTTAAAAAAAAAAAAAACTAAATTAGTTTGTTTTTAATTTCGGACCTGACAGAAGTCTGCTGACACTGTCAAACCTTCTGTAAAAATGTCGAGAAATAATCACCTTTGATACGACAGGTAAAGGCACCGGCGACGCTCGGATCATTTTATAATATGGTCTCAAGTCAGGCTTGCTGAGGTGCCGTCAAAGTTTTTTTTCTTACAAATTACTAAGCAAAAGTGTATAAAAGGGCTATGTGTAGTGATGTATTAGCCATAAGACCGCAAAGACGCCGTCCATTTTATATCTACCAAAGCAGTTAGATCTTTGTCGGGTAGCATCCATCGTCGCGGCGAGAAGATGGACTTCAAATTACTTCTAGTAGCAAGTGTTGTAGTGGCTGTTCTTATCATGCCTTTACGTGTATCGGCAGGCATGACTGGTTTGAGCCAACACATACCGTCAGGAAAACGCACACCACAGGTAACCCAACATTGCCGTGATATACAATTTTGATACATATTTATGTTAGATATATATTTAATATATTTATTTTTTTGCGATACAGTACTAGTTTGTACACATAAGAATACTCTTTTATGTTTCTGATGTGTGAATTATCGTTTATGCTGGGTTACTTTATTTAAATATTTAGTGCTAGCAGAACAGTGGCACGTCACAGCTCAAACCTTACCAGCTGAGCGGTTAAATTTGTTTAAGCCAATCACAGCCCTCATTCCCAGGCCACTGTACCCCAAATTTTTGCGTATTTTTCTGTTTTATTTTGACAAAAATATAAGGGCCTACAAGAAGCAGAAATATGGAAGGGAGAATAAAAACAATTTCATTTTACCGCCATGCATGTTTCCTTCGTTCTTTCAAGCTCCAAAAATGCTTAATTTTTGTCCACCCATGCTTTGCGCGCCGCGATCAGCTGGTATAGTTATATCAATGTACCCTGAAACAACCAGAGGGGTGTTTAGGATTCGTTCTGTGAGTTAGCCGGCCCTAGGCCTGACTTAGATAAACCCAGAGGCTTGTTTTAGGGTTTGACTAGCGTCGCACTGACTTTGATCAACTCAACGCAGAATTTTTTTCAGGGTATGCAGTTGATAAATAAAATAAAATTATACTGACAGCCAATTCACAACTTGCTCTGTACGAACCTTATACACCATAGATTAGCCTTTACCCTTGTGAACGAGCGAATGATCACCACTTCTCTGAAAATACAAATACAAGATAATATTACCATGAAAAGGATGATATTATAATCAAATATATAACCTATCGTTTTTAAAAAGATTTCATATTTCATGACAGTAAGGTGTAACATTAGTTCGTTTCGTTCATTTCATACTTAATATTTTTTCTTTTATCATTTTCAAGCCAATGAGGGATGATGGGAAGAGAAGTGACATCGTTACCCGAACCGCTGACCGTATATGTGACGCAGCGAGAGATCTTGGTTGCCTACCCTGAAGAAATGGAAATGTCACAGGCCTAGAAATGAACTGAATAAATTATATGAATAGAAAATAATATAATTTAATAAACTGAATATATGCATTATAATGGAGCTTTATGTCTATTGCTGACTATACCTAGTTCATGCACAATCAAGTATCTACTGGAGTTTCTTCTCCAGCCTAGCAGCTAGCCCCCTATCTGGCTATTTGCCCATTACAGACCACGTGTCATTCCCTTGCGAAAAGAATGCTCTAAAGGAAAATGGAGGGCGGGAAGGGGCTATGGGAGAGATAAACGCATTCAGCCATCAGCATTTCGACTCTGCGTGTCAAAAGAATGAAAAAAACTGTGTAGAACAATAAAATTGTATTATTTCTACTATCAGTATAATAGACCTTTATACCTTGGACGTAATGCTTTCGCATGCAACTCTGATCCAGAGCAATTTTCTCGAGAATGCTTTAAGTTGTATCATTTTCCAACCGCCACCCGGTTGGCTCAGTTGGTTGAGCATTCGTGCGGGAGGTCGTGGTTAATTCCAGGCCGGACCAACTCTCAGGGTCTTAAAATAACAAAGGAGAAGATGCTACCTTTATAATAACAACTACGATTAATGGTTAGACCTTCATGAAGTTTGGTTTTGAATAAAAGACATCCAAGTAAATTTCGCTAAACCTGATATTGCGTTGGATTCTGTAGTTATCTTATCTTATTTGAAGTAAAATTAATCAGCAAAGCGTAAACAATGATTATAGATTTCGGCCTTGGAAAACTTTGAAGTGGAAGAGCAGTTATATGTCGCCCACCCCGCCATACCAAAATATTGTGTGACATTATTATTGTACACGACCACATCAGCAACGCTGTAATTTATTATCGTGTTTAAATAAAAGCCATTACTGAATATTTTTATTATTATTATTCATTTATTAATTGCCCTTAATAATTTGAAACTCCGTCCCAGACGCTCAAATTTTACCGCTAAATTGTAGCAAAATAGGCAATTTTTCGAGCTAAGTTCAAATTTTCATGTTGTTATGACGCTATTTGGATGTTACAGTAATCATTTGATTATCGCGCTCTCTATGTGTGAAATTAAGAAAAAAGAAATCCAGTCATTTTGACCTTGAATTAAGTCGTCAGGTTCATATGAGAAAATGCATGACGTCCGACCGCGCGGTTATCGATTATCGGTGTGCTGATTAAAATCCGATTTGTATTCATTCTCTCATTCAAGTTTACCATTCTATATTGATTCACTCCATGTAGAATAATTATTCCGAAAATATTGACTTAGGGGTTACAAGCACTTTAGTTTGTGTGGTATTCATTTTTTTCGATATTGTATTTTTCTTTTTTTCATGGCATCATTAATAAGTATGTAAAAAAATTTTATTCCAATATCCTGTAAGAATCAGCTCAGGTGCGTTCTGATTAGCTGTCCAAGCAGGCTGTAATATATGACGACTATATTGGCCTGACATTTCCTCGTGTTAAGTGAAAACTACCCGAAAATATTCTTGATTCAAGCTGAGATTCAAGTCGTTTCTTGTTTTTGGCATTCTTTCGGCTTCTTTTAAAATATTAAGTACCGCGACCTCCTATCTAACATCTCAAAACCAGAAAAAATTCAAGATTCAACCAGAAAAGGACGAAAAAAAGTTGCATAAGGAACTGACAAAGACTACCCGGCACACAAATGAGGCCGAAATGTATATAGGGACCACGTGTAATAATGGCCTAGCCATATAAAGACCGTAAAGACGCAGTCCATTCGACTATACCACTGAAGCAGTCAATATCGTTATCCGATAGCACCCATCATCGCGGCGAGAAGATGAACGTCAAATTACTTCTAGTAGCAAGTGTTGTTATGGCTGTTCTTATCATGCCTTTACGTGTATCGGCAGGCATGACTGGTTTGAGCCAACACATACCGTCAGGAAAATGCACACCACAGGTAACCCAATATTGCCGTGATATATATTTTAAACTTTGATGTTATACAGTACTTGTACACATTAAGATACTCTTTCCTGTTTCTGATGAGAATATGTGGACCGCATAGCACTTATGAAATACATGAAGATATAGAAATATGATAAGTTATAGTGCTTGGGAACGAGGTTATTCCGGGCGAAAGCCCTTGGAATTAAATTTGGAAAAATTAATTTCCGACCTCGCTGGGAATCGAACCCACGACCTTCGGAATTGTACTACCGATGCTCTACCAGCTGAGCTAGAGGTCAGACTGAGAGCAGTAAATAAATGTAAATTATAGCGACAGCCAATTCGAAACTTGCTCGGTACCAACCTGATTTCATGACAGTAAGATATAACATTCGTTCGTTTCTTTCGTTTTGTACTTAATATTTTCTCTTTTATCATTTTCAAGCCAAAGGGGGATGAGGGGAAGAGAAGTGACATCGTTACCCGAACCGCTGACCGTATATGTGACGCAGCGAGATATCTTGGTTGCCTACCCTGAAGAACTGGACCCGTGAACATGTCACAAGCCTAGAAATGAACTAGCAGCAGTAAGGGGGACTCGCGGTCACCATTCGGAATCGCCCGGGGATTACCTGCCCCCACGTAACGGCGCCGGCCGCGGGAATTATTCGAGCCAACTCTACGGACTTTTAGGCAAATATCCGATTTGTCCACTTTACCCGTACCAAACCCGTAGGCAGTGAGGGGGACTCGCGGTCAATGTCAAAGATTTACGGGTTTAACAGGCGGTTTAAGGAAGGCGCCGGCAGCGGGAATAAGCCGCGCGAGTCCCCCTTACTGCTGCTGTGTTGGGAATCAAAGATAAGTGTTTATAAAAATGTACGATATATATACGATGCATGAATGTAAAAAGTTCGCCAATGACTTCTGTGTGATTTGCCTAAGATTCAAAGTTAACATACCTAAGCCTCGGGGTTTCTGGTGTTGTGGTAAAAAAATGCAAATAGAAGACGACACGTCAGCACAGTGTTACGAGTGTGGTAAAAATATTCGTAATGCCGTACCAAATGCTACCAAAGAGCAATATTACGCCAACGGAGGTCGTAAGAAAACCCCATATAAGAGAATAAAATACTTCAGGGACTGGATGAGTCATATCCAAGGTTTACATCCGATATATTTAAGCGACGAAGTAAAGAAGAAAATCATAGACCATTTAGAAGAGCCAACCCCGCAAAGTCTACGGAAAACGCTG
This sequence comes from Actinia equina, assembly GCA_011057435.1. NCBI lineage: Eukaryota > Metazoa > Cnidaria > Anthozoa > Actiniaria > Actiniidae > Actinia > Actinia equina. The sequence goes on along the minus strand of WHPX01000169.1, from coordinate 27,870 downwards.
AAAAAATTAAAACTAGGGAAATATTACAAAGCTATTCCCTATCTTTTGTCTGAAATTACCGGTAAGTCTATTCCTGAGGTTTCTGATATGACAAAAGCCGAGTGGATGTTTTGTCGGCTGAATAAGGATATTCCTTATTATCCTGACGTAATTTACGAAATATTTTACAAAATAGACCCCAGTCACCCGCTGTTAGAATGGATTCCGAGAAGATGATTTTACACAAGTTTTTTCACATTTGTGTAATATTTTGTGAAAACGATGCAGGCTGCGTAATATTTTGTGAAACTAATTTACATATTGAACCAGACAGCCGGCGTTCAATATGTAAATAGAATCCTGTTTTGCTTTTTTCAAAGCAGATGTTTACTGAGCAAGCTTTCTTTGAAGCTCTTCTTTTGCCTCCTGGTAGATCTTTTTGCGAGATTCCTCGGAAAGATCTTTTACGACTGTTTTTTTATTCCTTATGTCCGTCTTTAATTTCTCGTATTTGTCTTCTTCGGCCAGAATAAGCGAGAATTCGACGTCGTCTATCTTTCTGTCACGCAAAGCCTTTGAGACAAGATCGGTAATTGTATTTACTTTAGCCCTTGACAGAGCTATTGTCGTGTCATGCTTGGATATCTTGCTTGACAACTGTTTCATAATACCCGTAGCAACAGCAGAAATAATACCACAGGCTGCCCCAACGCCGGCCAAAGGAACTCCAACGATTATTCCCGGTCCAGTAAGCGAAGTAGCAACGCCGGAGCCCGTTAACACAACAGATATGGACCCTGAAGTTATCGCAATCTTATGTAGCGTACTCCGGGCTCTGACGTACTTTTTTCGGACTTTTTCGTAGTGTTTTGCCTGCCCTTCCAAGTAAGCCAAGATTAAGTTCGCTTTATTAAGCCTGAAAGTTTTCGGCGTTTAGTTCGTTAGGTGTAGTATAGGGAACATCTGGGTACAACTGAGGTGCTGATGGTATAACATCCATTATATATACTAATGTACGACGCTTTTGGGAATGATATTGAGGAGCAGCCACATCACGACAACCGGGATTACTGGAACTGGAGGGCCTTTAGGAAGATGTTTCCGCATGCAGACCCTAGTAAGTTCAAAAGGAGACCCGATGGGATTTACTTCAACGGCTCCAGGATGTACAGCAACGAGGATTTGAAGCCTACGCTGGTTAATCAAATAGACGATCAACTGAAGCATTCGCCAATGCATAAGCCAACGCCAGCGCCAACGCATGTTGAACCCGGTTGGTCAAAGGAATTATTGCTGGGTACCAGTACTTATCCGATACCCGCGGTGTCATTCGATAAACACCCAAGCTTGGGCCTAACGTTGAACATGCGGATCTCTAACAACCATTCCTTTCCGTTAAAGGTGCGAGATATCTTCAAAGAAGTTCCCATTGTTCATACCACCGCTAAGGAATCTCATGAATGGTTAAGTGGTCCTAATATGCGTTATTGGCCGCAGCAGTTGAACTTTGCGGTTTGGTGTGCCACTGGCGGCTGCGGTGTGAGCGCAAACTTGATGAAGAATTCGATATTTATGTTTCACTTTTCACTTACGGTGAGGCGAATACTGCATGAGATGGGTGTTATTGCGCTGCCGGGAGATGCCACGTTTTATCCAAGAGATATAAATACAACGTTCCCGCGTATGATAGGCTTGTAAGGAGTTTGGTGTTGTAGGGAAGGATTTCAGGTGTACCGCGGGTGCTAACAATGGTTGGGGCACATTTGGGCTTATTGGGGGATTGGCGGGCATGTGCTAAGTGATAAGGAAGTCCACGCGTTGAATTTACAATGGACCATGGCTTCCCACCCAGAAACCCACTATCGTTTGAAGAATGAGTGGTGGTGGTTGGAGGGTCCGCTAAGACCACTAAGGAAGTCAGAGACGGACCTCTGTTCAAAGACGAGGGTGGTAAGTATGCCGGGGCCAATCCACTGATTATTAAGATTACCAACGACGAGCAAACGAAGCAATATCTTAATTTCATACCCCCAGAAGGTAAAGGACTAACCAAAGCCGGCCTTGCCCGTTTGAACCGCAGCATAGAAGCTTACGTGTATTCTATTCTTGGAGCCCAAGTAAATACCCGATCAAGCATAGTGGGAAATACCGGCGCCGCAGAAGAGACGCGAGCCGAAGCCTTGATCTATTCGAAAGTTCGATCTTGGAGGGCGACATTAGCAAGGGCGTACAGCGTTACCAACTAGCTATACAAAATTCTAAGGCAAGGTTGGACTATGCAGTAGCCCCGGGTTGTTGGTTAATGCCTAGTAATTTATCTATAAATACTGGCTCTGTAGTAGGATACAACAACAAACTTCAACGAGCTACTAAGGATATGAAGTTTGGGGTGAATGACGTGAACTCTGACACTCTTAGAAGGCACTTTGTTGAACAGCCTAAAAAAGTGCACCATACGCAACCACCTAAGGAAGCGCACCATACGCAACCGCCTAAGAAAGTGCGCCCGCCTAAAAAAGAAGAGGAATATGACCGTGACTTACTAAAAGCCGGCCTAGCAGTCGCGGGTGTTGGTCTGAGTTATTATATATGGCGATGAACAACCCCTACGTAGCTGGAGTAGATTGTGTTTATACGACTTACACAGGCGAGAAAAAATACACCCAGGCATCTTGGGTTGATGTCACGGGCATGTCTGTAGACTTGAACTACTCGGGAAAGAAGTTAATCCTTTGTAGTATTTGCATTGGCACGAGTAGTCACGCCAACGTGGGCTTAGGTTCCTGGATGAGAATGGCATACTGCAGCCTATGCGCGCGAAGACGAACAACAGGGAGCCTGCGCATTTCTCCGTAGAGCCCAACCCCGGCAGCGCCGAAAATCTATCGGTTTGGACTTTCCACATGGTCGCCGATTGCCATGGGAAGGTAAAGCTGCAAATGCGCGTAGATGACACCGGGAGCGTTTGCATAAATAGCATAGAAAATCAGAGAGATACGGTTTATAATCACAAGACCATTAGCACTCTTACGGTGCTTAGTCTCTAGAAGGGAATTTATTCCCTGTAATATATGAACCCACACGCGAAGGAAGATTGGTTTCTACATTTTTTGGGGGAGAAGGACTACTTAGAACAGCATTGGCATGACACCGGGCTGTGGGTGAAGGTTGGGGGCCTGGGATTGATCATGTGTACCATTAGCATTTCGACGGGGTATTCGTGTAATGTCGGGTTTAGGATCGTCGATGAGAATGACCGCCCATTACTACCCTACAGAAAAAAAGATAATAATAGGAACCCAGTTCATTTCTCGTCGGAACCCCCACCGCCGACTGTAGAAGACTTAACGCCGGTAACTTTTCACATGATAGCCAATTGTCAATATGCGAAGCTTCAGGTTCTTCCCAACGACGTTGCCTACCTTCGGATAAATGCCGCCCCGGCAAAAATCCTCCACGGATGCTACTTGGAATCCATAAGCCCATTAGCACCATGACTGCCATACCTTAGTTCCGCATTATCAAGGCGGCGCGAATACTATCTTTACTTATCCCCAGTCGAGGACGCCTCGGGCGCCCGACGACGATAAGCCCCCAGTAATACACAAGGATAAGATCAACCCTTCATCTCTTCAGGAGTACCACTCCAATAGCTACTACGAGGATCCAAATGTTATTCCCCACGAACTTCAACAGTTCTCCGCCGGCCCTAAGCGCCAAGGAAACAACCGAACCCAGCAGCCCAGGAAGACCGGCTGCCATCTTTTTCCCAAGTCCGTTAGTCCATTGCCTAATTTCTTTACGCCCGCGCCCGTAGCCTTAAGCGCGGATAGGATAACTCCTACTACGGTGCTAATAGCAACCGCAAATGCCAGCGGAATACCATACTTCACCAGAGCTCTTTTTATTTTTTCCTTGGTGGTAAGCCCCAGCTCTTTTTCCAGTTTTTCTTTTTGCGCCTGTAATTCCGCAGCCCTTTCCTGAAGGGCCTCTACTTCCCTTTGAGCTGCTTCCCTTTCTTCCTCGGTACGAGTTTGGTCCTCGATTACTTCTTGCTGCCGCTCTATTTGCCCCTCCAGGTCTTCGATGGCCTGATCTCTTTGCCGGATTTGTTCCTCCTTAGTATTGATTTCAGCCATTAACCGTCGCCGTTCCACTAAAGAGCCGGCTATGGTGGTTTGCAGGTTATCGGTATCGTCTTTAATTAAGTCTAACTCTTGCAGGGCGAGGTTAAGAGCCCTTTGAGTTTGATTTCTTTCACGTCGAATTTGGGTTCTTTGGTCTACCAACTCAGCTATTTCTTGATTTTTAAATTCGACTTCCCTCCTATGTGCGTCGGCAAGCCGCTGGTTTTGCTTCATGTATTCTTCCTCCCTTTCTTCCAACGTTTCCCGCAGTGCTTCCACTGAGGCGCCTGAGCTTTTGGCCTCCTCCAGGTTCCTTTGTACTTTATCTCTTTCACGCAGGGTTTTATCCAACTGGTTCCTCATTTCTACCATTCTTTCGTTGCCGAACTTCTTTTCAGCATCGACAATTAGCTGAGTTTGCTTTGCGTATTCTTCCTCCCTTTCTTTTAACGTTTCTTGTAGTTCCTCGACGCGTTTTTCTAGCGCAACCTTTTCATTCAGGGTTTGCAACCTTTCTAACATGCTCCTAGTAGCCTGCTGAAAGCCTTTTAATCTTGAGACGTCACCCCTAACGTCACCATTCTCATCAAAGAGGGGTTGTGGTTTCGTCCAGCGGTCTTTGTCAGGAAATCTTAGGTCTTGGACGCTTATTAGGACTTTGTTTCCCTTTTCCGTGAGCCTTACCTCATCAGCATCAAGGTGGGTGTAGCGCAGCTCTAGCTCCTGCTTTGCCCACTCTACGGTTTCCCGCGCGGCTGCTTCCGGCTCGCCCATGTTTTGAAGCTCTATGTGCTCACGCGGAAACACGTACTCGCGTGCTTTGGGATGTCTTAGGACCTTTGCAATCCTATCCCTTAGGGAATCGTCGACTTGTTGGGTGGGAAGCAGCGGTTCTTCATCACCGTCGTTAATGTCAGCCTGACCTTCCTCAGTGGTGGGATCGAAGTCGGGGTCTGTTCCTTCTACTTCCATTATATATGATAAGCTCAAAGTTAAATCCCAACGTATTACCTAAGCAGGTTGGCGGGCTGAAAGCAGAACGCACCTTTCACCGGGTCACATTCACACCTTCTAGCGCTAAGCCAGGGGAAACCCTGTACGTAGGCGTGCCCCGCCTAACGGATAACCTAGTCTTAGTTCCTGGCACCTTGGCTTTGAGGTTTGACCTAGCGGTGCAGTCAAGCCCCACAGATGAAAGGATTATCGTTAACAACGTGGGCCGCAACATTGTTTCTAAGATGCGCGTAAAGTTCGCCGGGGAATCGCTATTAGACTTGAATAGGTACGATCTGTATACCACGTACAAAGACTTATGGTTGACAGCCTTTGACCGCGCGCAAAGGATAGAACAAGGAATTGGTAGTGTCATTCTACGTAAGGTTCCGCACACCTACGAAAACGCAACCTACTGACGGCAGCGGAGAAACCGCAGTGGCAGACGCAAAGCGAATAAAGACCGCCTATGGTAGCAAGTATGTCATACCACTGGACTTTGAAGTGATTACGAATCACGGTGTGTATTACCCAAGACAGCTTGCCGAACTGCAGTTTGAAGTAACTTTAGCAGATGCTAATAACATCATTGGTGGGCTAAGCACTGCACTTACCACAACAACCCCATACTCTATCACTAACTTAGAGTTGCAGTACGAAACGGTGTACAGCGAAGAGCTGGCCCGTAGCGCTGGCATGGAATACAGCGCCGGAAAGGCATTCTTATACGACCACGTAGTGATGTATAAGACGTTCAGCTTCTGGATAAGACGGATGAGGTTATCAACCAAAGCATTAACCTCCCCCGAAGAAGTCTCACGGGGTTAATGTTGGTGTTTGCCAAACCCTACGAGGCCGGTAAGCGCGACTCCGAAGCCTTTCACAACCCCAACATTACTAACGTCGGCGTGAATATCAACGGAGTCCCAAACAAGGTCTACTCCCAGGGGATAAAGCCCGCAGACGTGTACAGAGAGGCCATGCGCACGTTTGGCGACCAAATTAGCCCCGAGGAATTCTTTAAGGACAAATATGCGTTATGGATTGACATGCGCACCATTAACGACGAAGACCTACATGGTCAGGGTTTACGTCTAGTAAATACGCAGGATGGCATAACATTGGAGATCAAACGCACCAAAAACGCCAGTGCGGGCGACGGCGATAAGATAAACTGCTACGTCTTCGTCGTGTCTGACGCGCAACTGAGCGTAGAAATGAATCAGCTAAAGAGCGTTGCGTATTAGTGTTAAAATATTTCTTAGATATACGATGCTTCGCGTATTTGAAAACAACGACACCAAACTGCAATGCATAATGCAAGGCGAAACTTTGTACTTCAAAGCAAAGGAGGTGGCCTTGGCGTTGGGTTATGAGCGCCCTAGAGATGCAATTAGAGCACACGTATCTGAGAAATACCAGAAAAAATGGGTTGATCTACAAGGGGCTGCGAATCACCGCTCCTTTACTACGCAACCAAATGCCGTGTTTATATCCGAACCTGGTTTGTACGAACTGATATTTAGCTCCAAACTACCCAAAGCTGTGGAGTTTCGTGATTGGGTCTTTGAGGAAGTCCTACCCGCGCTAAGGAAAACGGGTAAATATGCAATAGAAAGGCGGTTTGGCGGCCCAAACAAGTTAGTATTTAAGATCGAAAATGAAGCCGACCTACACGCGAAGGTCGTCGACTACATACGTAGGTTTTACCCCGATTTCATCATAGCGCCGGGTCTTGGCGAACTTCAAGATTCAGACAGCAAGCGAATAACCTGCTGGCGAAAAGGCTACCAAGCCGGTCAACCCGACCTTTTAATCCTAAATGCGCATAAGAAATACCGCGGGTTGTGTATCGAGTTGAAAACCCCAAAAGGAAACGGCGTCTTATCCGCGAAGCAATCTAAGAAAATCTCGCAGCTTGACGTAAATGGTTACCTAACGATGGTTAGCAACGATTACGACATTATCTGCCGTGCCCTGATGGATTACGCGGATGGCATTCGTATTCCCTGTAAGGGCTGTGTAAAGCGGTTTAAGTCCTACGCCACTTTGAAAACGCACCTAAAGATATTCCATAGGTATAATGAAGCTCAGCTTGACTCACTGGCGTGATCTTGTCCACGGTAAAGCATACGAAATAAAAAATTACGTCGTCTTCGAAGACATCGACCGTTTACGGTTAGTCCTCAAAGACTTAGAAGGTAAGGAATATTCCCTTTGGGCGCCGGATTGCGTGCGGTACGTAATTCAGGGCGAGGAATTCATCCACTTACGCAGCTATGGTAAGGTAAATGGCCGATGGAAGTTTGACATTGAAAGAAGAGTCACTCCATCTCCTCTTTGTAGTTAAGTGCGTCTGCTAAAGTCCGCTGCGCTTTAGGATCCGCGGAGCACCAATGCCCCACAAAGGATCCTTCGGAGAATACCCTGTCGCAATGAAGGCAGGTGTATTTTTTACGCGGCTTACGAGGGGTAATGCAGTCGGCAGGTAGTTCGCACGTAATACAGTCCATATATTGAAAGGGTGATTAGGGCGCCCCAAAGAATGCCGTGAAGTAGGCTACCATATACTTAGGGGACTCTGCAAGGCCCCTTTAAAGGGGTCTTTATTTTTATTTATTATTATTCATTATCCTTAATAATAATAAATAAAAATAAGGATGGGATTTGAGACTCTTTGCGCAAACCCTACCTTACTATTAAAGGCCCCAAGAAATGCTATTTCAAAAGTGTCTCAGAATGTTAACAATAAGGTTAAATCTTTGTTAAGTATGTGTGGAAACTATTTCAAAGAGTGTCTCAGAATGTTAACAATAAGGTTAAATCTTTGTTAAGACACCCCGGAAACTATTTCAAAAGTGTCTTAGAATGTTAACAATAAGGTTAAATCTTTGTTAAGACAGTTGAAGATATGTTCCTCTTCTCTAACACAACCACAACGATCGCACTCCTGCCTCCAATACTCCCTTTTAGTCCACGGAACGCCTTCGGCGCGTTCAAAGGAGGGGAAAGTGCGGACTATTTTCTTATGGTAATCTATGCGATTCCTTAAGTAATCCTCTTTATGCGGGCAGCGACTCATCATATCCGCACATTGGTAGCAATCCACGCCTTCCAAGTCGTAAGCGCGGGAGAGAAACCTATAATTCACTTCATGCGTTCTCCGGTGCGTCTGTAAACGTTGACGACTACTAAGTATCTTATTACAGAAACTACACTGTCTGGTTCGATTACAGACGCCCCTTTTCAGATGCTGCTGCATTTCGAAGGGGTTGTGGAATTCCTTATTACAGTCCTTACAAAGCCCACAAATGCGTTTATCCTGATGTTGTTGCATCTTTTGAACGGTGCTGAATTCCTTACCGCAATCCTTACAAGCGCGGCTAAGGGGTTTCTTTGTACAAACGCCGCGACGAACGTGGTATTGAAGTCTTTGTTTGGTGCTGAACACCTTCTTACACAACGAGCAGTCCATATATACTTAACAATATCTTAGCCTCCATTTAACATCCTTAACAAAGATTTAACCTAAACGTCAACATTCTGAGACACTCTTTGAAATAGTATATATACTTAACATAGATTTAACCTTATTGTCAACATTCTGAGGCATTTTTTGGAATAGCTTATGGGCGACTTAACAAAGATTTAACCTTATCGTAAACATTCTAAGACACTTTTTAAATAGTTTCCAGGCATCCTTAACAAAGATTTAACCTAAACGTCAACATTCTGAGACACTCTTTGAAATAGTTTCCAGGCATCCTTAACAAAGATTTAACCTAAACGTCAACATTCTACAGGGGATATCGCATGAAGTCCTTAACGGACTCCTTAGCCCACGTCGCCATCGTCACCAGCGCGCCAAACCGTTCTGCACGCTTCAGACCGCACATTTCATCGTACAATTCCTGCACGCGCTCTTTTAACCGGTCTATCTCCTCCCTTTGCATTTCTATGGTGTCTTTTTATCCTTTGCGTCGGCGACAATTCTTTGCACTGCTTCCACTGGCTCCATCGTATATATAATGGATCCGAACCATATTCCTTGTAACGCTCTGATCGTAGGACCCACCGGCTGCGGTAAAACGCAGTTCGTGGTAGAGCAGCTATTAGGACCCTTTAGATACCGCTTCGACTACATCGTACTGCTTTGCCCCACCTACGTGAATAACCGCACCTGGACGGGCATAGGAGTGAAAGATGACGACTTCTTTGTAGATATCTTAGATCCTAACGAGTTATCCAGCCATTTGAAGTTCTGGCACAAGCAATTCCCTAAAGATACACAGACTTTACTCATACTGGATGACATTGCCTGCGGGGACGACGTAAAAAAGCGCACCTCCGAATTAGTGAAGCTCGCCTTCAGCGGTAGACACGACGATATCAGCGTTTGGTTGCTTTCCCAGCAGCTTACCAGTGTCTCTAAGCCTTTTAGGGAAAACATAGGATCACTTGTCGTATTTTATACTCCGAGCAAGTCAGACCTGGAAACCATCTTAAGCGACTACGGCGGTGAGATATCCAAGGAACAGTTACACGAATACATGCGGCACCTAAAAACGCACCAACATTCCAAGATGATCTTCTCTTTGAGGTTTCCGTATTCCATTAACATATATGGACATTGAGCAGCTCTTAGATGAAGTCCCCGCGCAGTTAGACGAAAGTAACCTCAAGGAACAACTCAACATCCTTGTGTCTTCGGGGAAGTGCAAAGAAATGATAGGCAAGGAACTTACCCATGAGCAGGTTAATAAGTTGTCAGAAGAGGAAGTTAAGAAGTTCCATAAGAGATACGAGGCCGCCCTTGCAAGTAAGACCACGGACGCCGTAGCAGACTCCGCTATCCGACTTGCTACTAAATTGCTTGGACTTGCGCTGCCCATAGACGACGTGGAGCAACTGCGGAAGGACATAAGCGAGGACTACGTTATTGCTCAAGAACTTAAGATAACCTGCGGGTGGTTGTCTTTGAAGTGCGGTAAGTTAATGGCAGTCGCCTCTGCGGCACTTCACGTAGCTCAGCACGTTGACTTGAAGGAACTTACGATGTCTTGGAAGGACTTCAAGAAGGACAGAGAAGTCGAAAAGGTCTTCCAGGCAGCACTTGCTGAGGTACCTGATCAAGTCGCCTCGAGTACTTAGTCAAGTCGTCCTTAAGTACTTGGTCAGGTTGCGCCCAGGTTATTTCCAAGTCGTCCTTAAGTACTTAGTCAAGTACTTATCAAGTCCTTCAAGTCCTTAGATATAAATGAGTGAACCAGAGTCGAAGGTAGAGCAGCCCCAAGAGGAGCAAAAGATTACCAAGGCTAAATCTCCGGGCAGAGTCGCTGCCGGTAAGAAGCTCGCGGAGATGAATAAAAAGAACAAAGCCAAAAAAGAAGAAAAGGTGGAGGAAAAAGAAGAGGAATCCTTCATTAATCCTGGGTACGTCATTGGCGCGTTAGGAGTTGCTATAGCAGCAGGCAGCCTTTACTTACAATGGCGGGCTACGAAGCCAAAAGTAGAACCACCAACATATCACGCGCCCGTGCACGCACCTGTGGAACCGGCTGTTAGAAAAAGTAAGATCCCTGAAATGGAGTAATAACCTTCTCGCTCTGTAATATAATGTCGACCGCGTTATTGAAAACTGTTGAAGAAGCAGCTATTATTACTTCCATCGTTGCGGGTATTGGTTGGGTAGGTAAGAAAGTGCTCAAAGAAGACTTTACTGAAGACCCAAGCAAGAGCTTCGCTAACTTTGCCAAGATGACCGCTGCCGTAGGCGGAGCTATCATGGTAAAGGATTACCTACGGAAGGAAAAGTACCTGCCAACGACATAACTCGCGAAAATCCCTGTGATTTTCTAATATATAATGGCTAGCGTGGTCGCAGGTGGAGTTATTGCAGCTTTAGCATTCACTGGAGCTAATTATGGTGGTCAGTATTTGGATAGATTAGTCAGAGGCGACAAAAGCGGAGATTTAGCCGCCGAAAGGAAGAGACACGACTTAGCGCTGGAGAAATATCAGCGAGACGTGGCAGCTTGGAATGAAAAAAGACAAGCTTACAGGGATTGGTTGGACAAGAACTACCAAGACAAAATACAGGCGGATAAGAACTTCGAAAATACAGACTACGCCTTTAAACTTTATGCACAGGCACACCCCACGGCATTAACGGGGTTAAGAAAGCCTCAGTTTAAGAATTACTATCAGCCTTCTAAGAAACAAAAAGATAGTGAGTTGGTCTTCGTAGGAGTCGCAGGGCTGGCAGGAGGCGTAGCTTTGGCGTATCTGCTCTAACGAAGGAAACTGTGTTTCCTGAAATATATGATCGTCTTTTTGGAAAGCGATAAAAATAACTTTACCACTTATCTGAATCCCCCCATTAAAGCCCATAAAGTTCGGTTGGTTAGTTGTTCTTTGTACAATTCTTGGTATAATTTAGTCAATGCCTTGATCACTGAGCATAAAGGCGGCGGCAACTATCAAGGCGTATTGCTGCCCGATGGACATTACACACCAATCACCCTTGCTAAGGAATTAGCAAAACACGGTTATACGCTCACCACAGGATTGCCGCACGAAATGACCTTCAAACATAATATGCCAAACTATTCAGTAACTTTTGGAAAGTCTGACCCATTGGGATCTTTATTATGTGCCTCGGGCAAGACGATTACCGACACAGCCATACCCGTGAAATGGAAAGTCGCATCCTCTTACGAAGTCTATTGCGACTTGGTCCATAGTTACAACAATGGAGAAAAGTCTTCTCTTATGTCCAAGTTTCTGCCCAAAGGTAATCCATTTGACCTGGTAGAATACACCCCCATTTCTTTGAGCTATGACTTGTCCAATTTGGTAGAAAGCATAAACATCACCATTAAGGTGGACGGAAAGACGGTGGATTTCAACGGACGCAAGATCAATCTTGTCCTATCCTTCGCTTGAATCAAGCGAAGCGCGATTCTATTCATATAATGGGCCGCGTAGAGGACAAACTTAAAAGGATTTACTATGGGCCTGAAGGCTATTGGAAAGGAGCGTCGGCCATCAAGAAACTCGCGACCGCGGCCAGGGTATCAGAAGAAACGGCTAAGAACTGGCTAAGAAAACAAACCCTCTGGCAGGTCTATCTTCCCGTGCCGAAGTACATTCCCAGGCCCAGCTTCACCGTAAATACCCCCAATGAAGTTCATCAGGCGGATTTGCTTTTCTTGCCGCACGACAAGGTGAGAAAGAAGACCTATAGATACGCTTTGACCGTAGTTGATATCGCAAGCAGATACAAGGACGCCGAACCCATAACCAGCAAGGATTCTGGGGAAGTCGCAGAAGCCCTGAGTAGGATTTATAAGCGCGTTTTGAAATGGCCCAAGCTGCTGCAAGTGGATGCGGGGACAGAGTTCATGGGCGTGGTTACTAAGACCCTGAAAGACCACGACACTAAGATTAGGAGAGCCGAAGCTGAGTACCACAGGGGTCAGAGCATCGTCGAAAGATTCAATAAGACCCTGGCCGAGCGTCTCTTTGGGTACCAGTATTGGAAAGAGCTGGAAGATCCCTCCAAACGCAACAGGGAATGGACTCAGAGGCTCCCCCAGGTCATCGCGGCTTTGAATAACGAGGCGGCCAGGGCTACGGGGAATGAAACCCAAGGATGCCATAAAAAAGAAACACGTGGAACACAAGTCCTATGTCAGAAGTTCGAGGGCGGTCGGACTGAAGGAAAAAAAGCTACCCCGCGACATAGTGGTCAGATACCTCTATCAGCCGGGGGAACTCGAAGGTGGCAGCAAGAGAGCCACGGATCCTAACTGGTCTTTGGAAACCTATGAGATTTCAAAGTCCGTCACCAAGGAAGGGCAACCCGTGTTGTATTACCTAGATGGCCCAAGTCGTGGATTTGTCATGGAAGAGCTGCTCATAGTCCCCAAAGACTCAGAGTAGCGCTGCTCCGCGCGCCCGATTACACTCTAGGCATGTCAGTCTTACGTTGCCTCTGCAATGGCCGCGTTTATTATTTATGCGATCCACGGAGAACTGTTGATCGTCATTTGGGTCAAACCTCCATAGTAGCGGTATGTTACATTTGGCACACCGCGCCCCTTTCTTATAGACGTCGTCCACGCATAGGTCGAACGTCATATTTTTTTCTTCGTCGTGGCGCTTGTTGCGAAGGAGTTTCTTGGCGATGTTCTCTTTGGCTATGTCTTCTGGGGTCTTATCGTAGCGCAGTTGCGGACCCCAGGCTCTTTTCAACTGCTTGGCGTACTCCACGCGGCTTACGGCGGTGTAGATAAGGTTGCTCCAACACAGCCGCTGGTCTATGATCCATAAGGTTTCTTTTATGGTAAGCCCTTGCGCGCTGTGGACTGTCATGCAATAGCCCAAGCGCCAATCTGGATGGGAGGTTATTTTTTCCACCTTTTCTATGGGTACCCAGGCTTTGTCATGCGTTACTGCGTTCTGCAGTTGGATGTCGGTACCAGGTACCCAGACGTCTCTTTTTTGCATGCGGGTGTCGTGGGGTTTGTAGCAAACAGGTACGGGATGCGTAGGGAAGCGCTCTCGGTGTATATTTAGCAAATCCTTTTGTATGCGAGACTGTGCTGCGCGTTTGCTGCTCAGCACCAGATCCTTTGGATGCCATGCGTAAAGGAAGTCCTCGTATTTCTTCGCTCGCACACGTTTGCGCAGTGTTTTGCATTGCTCGGCGTCACTGAGGCCCCGAAGTTCTGCTTTCAGGTTTCTTATTTGATCCTTACTGCGGTAGTCGGTGTTGATTTCTTCATGATAGTCTACCATTTCTTTTAACCATTCATGGGGCATTTCTCCGGCTATAGGAGGTGGTTGACATGGATCTCCGGCAAATACAACTTGACATTTCCCGCGAAGGAACTCTACGAATTCTTTGAGGATTTCCAAAGGTACGGTGCAAATCTCATCCCAAAGTATCACCGGAGGTATGTCGTGGATGGCTTCAGGTACCCACTTTTGACCATTCCAACGGAAGAAGCTGTGGTAGGTCTGCGCGTCGTGGCCCTGACTGCAGAGTTCTCTTTCCAAACGGTGCGTTGGAGTTAGCACCTTTATCTTAGGAAAGAGTTCTAACACACGCGTCGTCTTACCGCTACCGCCGGTACCGTAAAGGTAAGAGAAGCGTTGGTAGGAAATGGGGTCGGCAACCGAAGGTAGTGGCTCCCCGGTTGGTTCCACGCTACCGCAAAGATGTTCTCCGTGATATTCTACGCGTTCTCTCCATGCTTTTATCTCCTCATCTTTAACGCGCCATTGACCACTTTCCGCCAACTCATCTTCGGTGTAGAATTCTTTCATCTTCTTTAACACTTCAGGCTTTACGTACAAGGAATCCGTGGCTACGCGCGGAACGTCCTCTTTGTCAAACCGTAGGAGCATCGCAAGTAGGTTAATATGCGCATATGCTAACATACTCGCACGCAGGTGGTAATATTGCGGCCTGTGGTCTTGGTAGTAACAAAGTGCATTCCATTTCTGTTCTTTCTGACCTTCTATGAAGTAGTCCCATTTCTCCACAGACACCATTGTTCCTTGATCGTGGGCGCGCTTAATAAGGAAGCTTAGCTCACCTTCGTCCGTTATTAGGCGTCTCTGCATATGTTTTTCACCTTCTTTTGCGCCCTGCGTGAATTTACCTATGACCACACGCGCTGTGGGGTTATGCTCCGGTAACCACTGCGTAAAGGCGCTGTGACAAAGTATGGCTTCATGCGCTGTGTATTTTAAAAGTTTGCGCTCTTCAAAGAACTTCAATAGGGGTATGGGTATCCATTCTTTCTCCTGCAGGTGCTTCCCGTACCACGCGTAAATTATGGGATGTAAGTCTTTAGCCAACTTCCAAGACGTTAATCGTACGAATCCAGTTGCTGGGGCGTCGTAGTGACCGTCTAACGAAACGCGGAAGAATTGGGAGTCTGGATGTCCGTAACGGTCGTAATATTCCTTACAATCCCCTAGACCTTTAAAACTTGCAGGGTAACAGTGTTTCATATCCAGAGACACGTACTCGTCTTCGTCGTACTCCATGTTCCAAAGACCACCGTGACCATGCTCTACACAGGCTTTGGCTATGTCTCCGAACTCTTTTGGGGTAGGTTTCCACCCATTCCTCTTCTTGGCCGCCAAGAAGTCCAAACTACGAGAGCTGAGGACCTCGTCTGAGAAGTCCTCACCAAGGGATTCACATGCACTTTGTATGCGCAGGTGTTCCATTTCCGGCCGGTATAAAGTACCATCTTGGGTCATAAACTGACTTCCCTCCGCGTCCATTAACCATATGGAATTCTCATGAACTAATTCTGTCAATGGAGAATTCTTATAGACCTTCGTTTCCTTCTTTCTTGGGAACCGCAGTTCGCGCCAGGCGTGCCCATTGTGCTGGTAGATGACTATAGGCGCACCGCGGCCCCCATATTTGTGCGTTCCGGAGTAAATAAAGCCGTCGGTGATATCTTTCACATGGATTCGCCTCTCCAGCGCCGTTTCTAACTTCTTGATGTTATCTATCGACCCTCCGGTCCTATTAGTATCTTTTTCCCATTTCCTGATGGCTTCTCTTCTCTTTAAAGTCAGTTTACCGCCCCGAGAGGAATCTTCAAAGAACTCTCTTACTAACTTCCCTACGCAGTTACCGGGATGTCGCATCGGTTTCAACTTCTTAACGTCTGGCGTCTTTATCTCGTACGCACCGTAAATGACTACGGTAACCGGGTAAGCAACCTCGTAGAACAACATGTCTATTCCTACCAATGCTCCCGGGCGTGTGTTTTCGTTTAAGACAAACAGGTCCTTCTTACCAGACGCCCTGATAGGATTGCGCCCCTTTTCTATCATCCACTCGCCGTCTAAATACTTTATGAACGTTAGCTCCAACCGGTAGTTACCTTCGGGTATTAAGTTAATTATTCTTTCAGCCCTTTCTTCTGTCATCGTCTCGTCCGTATCTCCCTCCATAAATGTTGTGAAGGCAAAGTCCGCATCCAGGCGATCCAACACCTGAGTTCGCAGTCGGCGCACAGTTTTGTTACGAATGCTCGTGATGGTGTCCATCTATATCTAAGGAATATCTTAACCTCCGTTTACGATTCCCAACACAGCAGCAGTAAGGACTTATCGCGCGGCTTATTCCCGCTGCCGGCGCCTTCCTTAAACCGCCTGTAAAACCCGTAAATCTTTGACATTGACCGCGAGTCCCCCTTACTGCTGCTCCTGTGAAGCACCTTGGGCACCAACGATGGGGCTGCGGGTATTTACCTGCGCTCCTAGGGTGCAGTAGACGAATGCTTCTATACTGCGGTTAATCCTAGCAAGGTTCTTCAAACCAATACCCTTTGCGGCAAAGAATGGCGCCCAACAATCGTCTTTATTTTGTATGTAATAAAGTAGGTTATTCTTAGACGATGAACCTCCATCGTCGGCAAACTTAAAATACGGTATGTTTCTCTTCGATACCTCCGTAAGCTTACCATCCCAAATGTAGTAACCTACTCCCATACCATCCCTACCGGTGTCCTTATAACGAAAGCTTCGATCCTTAAGCTTAAACTCGTTCTTCAAGCGCTCAAATGCCGTCTTATCATACGCATTACTCAATTCACTAAACGCCGTTTCTCCTGGTAGTGGCACACCCAACTCCTTCAATATCCTACGCATCGTAAACGCTACGTGAAATCTCAAGAACGAAATGTCAAACATGTCGGCCGCTATCCCACACCCCTTGGTTGCAGCCCAAACAGCAAAGTTCAATTGCATTGGCCAATGCCCCATTTCTCCTACTGATAACCATTTATCGACCATCTTTTTGGAAGTAAACTTTACTTTAGTGAATCTAAAGATGTCACTAACTTTCGTCTTAAACATTCCAGAACCTACGTCAATTTCCAAGTTAGTCACCATTTCAGCAAATTTGCTTGATCCGCCTTTATTGTCGTAAAATGGGTAATCCTCCGTTGTTGACAACAAATTCGCAGGAAAGTTAGGCTTTGCAGGTGGCAAAATCTTAGGCTTAGGACTCAAGTCCGCATTGCTGTACATTCTGGAGCCTTGGTAGTAAATCCCATCGGGTCTTCTTTCGAACTTACTAGGGTCTGCATGCGGAAACATCTTCCTAAAGGCCCTCCAATTCCAGTAATCCCGGTTGTCATGATGTGGCTGCTCCTCAATATCATTCCCAAAAGCGTCGTACATTAGTATATATAATGGATGTTATACCATCAGCACCTCAGTTGTACCCAGATGTTCCCTATACTACACCTAACGAACTAAACGCGGAGAATTTCAGGCTTAATAAAGCGAACTTAATCCTGGCTTACTTGGAAGGGCAAACAAAACACTATGAAAAAGTTAGGAAGAAATACGTCAGAGCCCGGAGTACGCTACATAAGATTGCGATAACTTCAGGGTCCATATCTGTTGTGTTAACGGGCTCCGGCGTTGCTACTTCGCTTACTGGACCGGGAATAATTGTTGGAGTTCCTTTGGCCAGCGTTGGGGCAGCCTGTGGTATCATTTCTGCTGTTGCTACGGGCATTATGAAACAGTTGTCAAGCAAAATATCCAAGCATGACACGACAATAGCTCTGTCAAGGGCTAAAGTAAATACAATTACCGATCTTGTCTCAAAGGCTTTGCGTGACAGAAAAATAGACGACGTAGAATTCTCACTTATCTTAGCTGAAGAGGAAAAGTACGAGAAATTAAAGTCGGACATAAGAAATAAAAAAACAGTCGTAAAAGATCTTTCCGAGGAATCTCGCAAAAAGATCTACCAAGAAGCGAAAGAAGAGCTTCAAAGAAAGCTTGCTCAGTAAACATCTGCTTTGAAAAAAGCGTGACAGGATTCTATTTACATATTGAACGTCAGTCTGGAAATTACGCAGATTAAATATAATAATTTTCACATACATAAGCGTCCAGATGTGTCTGGCGTTCGCTTGTGATCGTGGGACTTTGGAGCTGGGGAGGCCTAAAGTCCCGAGTTCAAGCCTCGCTGTAGACGCATTTGGACCGGTTGCTGTGAGTGAAAAAAAAAGCCTCCCCCACTCACAGCAACCGTGGGGGGAGGGGTAGAAAGTGCGATTCAACCCCGCGATGGGG
This sequence comes from Actinia equina, assembly GCA_011057435.1. Taxonomy (NCBI): domain Eukaryota; kingdom Metazoa; phylum Cnidaria; class Anthozoa; order Actiniaria; family Actiniidae; genus Actinia; species Actinia equina. The sequence continues at coordinate 9,640 of WHPX01000169.1, read as the reverse complement.
GGTTTCGTGAGGAAAAGTTGGAAAAGTCAGGGGGTGTCTCGGGACGCTGTCCGGAGTTCACCCTCTGGTGGGTCGTAAGAAAGATATATGTGTATGTACTAGAGGGCCTCTGGCGCGGGATGAAATAAGCCCCGTAAGCCCAAAATGCAAAAAACCCCACTGGGGATAGCTTGGTGTTCTGCGCGATGCATTCCCCAGTGGGGTTTCTGGCAACGCCAGTTTTGCATTTTTATTTTCTCGGAATCCATCCTAACAGGGGGTGGTTGGGGTCTATTTTGTAAAATATTTCGTAAATTACGTCAGGATAATAAGGAATATCCTTATCCAGCCGACAAAACATCCACTCGGCTCTGCTCATATCAGAAACCTCGGGAATAGACTTACCGGTAATTTCAGACAAAAGATAGGGAATAGCTTTGTAATATTTCCCTAGTTTTAATTTTTTCAGCGTTTTCCGTAGACTTTGCGGGGTTGGCTCTTCTAAATGGTCTATGATTTTCTTCCTTACTTCGTTGCTTAAATATACAGGTCGATAACCTTGGATATGACTCATCCAGTCCCTGAAGTATTTTATTCTCTTATAAGGTGTTTTCTTACGACCTCCATTGGCGTAATACTGCTCTCTGGTAGCATTTGGTACGGCATTACGAATATTCTTACCACACTCGTAACACTGTGCTGACGTGTCGTCTTCTATTTGCATTTTCTTACCACAACACCAGAAACCCTTGGGCTTGGGTATGTTAACTTTGGATCTTAGGCAAATTATACAGAAGTCATTGGCGAACTTTTTACATTCATGCATATATAAGACAAATATTCCTAACATAGCAGCAACAAATAACGGGACACGGGTATTTCCCGCTGCCGGCGCCTTCCTTAAACCGCCTGTAAAACCCGTAAATCTTTGACATTGACCGCGAGTCCCCCTTACTGCTGCTGCGCAGCGAACGAGTGAGTTTTTTGGTGCGTAGCAACGAGTGAATAAAAATCAGTCAGGCACTTTTCGTGGTGTAATTTTTTTATTTCATACATACTAAGATTTTCTGGGTTTTTATGTACGTGCATCTACGGCCGCGCCGCAGGCAGGAAGCCATTCGAGTGCAATAACACACACTGACATTATGCAAAAAATACGACAATTTCTGTTTAACAATTTAATTAGAATAAACGAATGAAGCAAACAAATGAAATAAAGTAAATATTTATACATAAATAAATAGATAAATATAGATAAATTTAATTTATTTATGAAGTGTCCTTGAAATTATAATTTCTCAAGTTTGAAAATGAAGTCTATATACGAGCTTCAAGTGAAAACTTGTTTACAGCAGACTAAAAGCTAGCTTAAATCTTGATGTAAAAATAACAGACACAAAGTAGAATCAATTTGTTCAATTTAAGGACGGTGCCTACTATTGTCCACGCGCACACGTACTGCGCATCTACATTCGAGGAATTTCAAAATTTATTACTCGAATTGCACGAAACAAAACGTTTATTTTCAATAAAAGTTAAACAGAAAACGATCTTAAATAACCCAGGCTTGTTAAAGAGATAATTTGCTAAGGTTTAAGTATTATCGACAAAGAATCATAAGGTTTTTTGGGCAAGTTTCAGTGAACAAATGACAGACTCATAGTTCTAAAAAACCAAATCCTTTCAATAATAAAGCTTTTTACCGTTTGTTTAGATTTAATCCTATAAAATTTGAATAAAAACAAACAAGAAATACATATGAAATTGAAAATTTACCATTTATTAATATCTAGGTGTGTATTTATTGTTTTGAAAATCTTTTTTTGGTCGCTAAACACCTTCATCATGAAATTCTTTTATTTTGGAGTTCTCAATCTAAAAAATCATCTTATTACGTACCAAATATTTCAGAAATTCCTTTCTGCTGTTAAGTAAAAAGTCAATAGTAACTTCACTTCAAACCCAATAGTCTTCCTGGAACTATAAAGCTTATAAATATCGAGTTTTTCTCTGTGTTTTTTGCTTGCATGGCAGGAAGCAGCATGTTTAGCTTGACGTGCAAACGCGCCGAAAACAGAGTTTGTCACGCCGTTTTTTGTGCTGTGTAACGCTTGTCACGCATTCGGCATCAGATTTATCCCTAATAATGTTCTTTAAAAATTCGTATCTCTTAAAAACGCCTGGATACCCCTATTGTTTCTTCGTTTAAATGATAGAGTAAATGCTAAATTAGCCTCGTGAAATGAAATTTATAAAAAATAATTGGTTTTGAAAAGAATATGGACACAATCTTTATGTACCTACTGATCGAAAATAGGGAGCACGAAGCTAAAAAATTATATATATTATAGCCAACTGTTAAAGTAATGGTAGAATTGGGAATATTTTAGTAAAAAAACAAAGTGTCAGTCATTTAGGACGATTTAAATTAGAAATTTCTCAAAATCTTTTGAAAATTTTTTTTTTCCTGGTGCCAGTAAAATCATGACGTCATCACTTTTTAACGATTTTTAAGCTTTATTATTTCTTTTAAATGCATGGTGACCCCTACTTTTTTAACCAGAATTTGACAACCCTTTGATAGGTTAAAATAATTCACATAGTCATTTAAAAAAATAATTGATTCTCAATTAGTAGGCACCGTCCTTAATCTTCATCAGAACTGCTATATAATACACGAATTCTTTTCTGTGGACGGATTTCTTGGGATGGTATGGTTGGCGATTGATTCAGAGTGTTTATTGTGATTGAAAACTGTCCTCCTTGGATAACGGCTCCACTAAATAATGCTACTGACTGTTGACCTGTATTGCTGCTAGATTGCTGAGGCTGTGCTAGGGAACTAAATCCAGCATTTTCAATTGGATTTTGGACGGAAGTTGCGTTTGGCAGGCTCAAAACTTTTTCGTTGGATATATTTGCCAGCATATTCGACATGGATTGTTGTTGTTTTGTAGAAAGCGAACTGTAATTTTCTATACTTTTTAGATTTTTTTGGCCGGAAAGCTGTGCTATATGGGCCGGTGGAACTCCGTTGTCGCTTAATGTTTGAACCATAGTTTTTCTTCCACTATGATTTCTAAGTTTAGGATTTTCTATGCCAGCTTTTTCTGCCATCTCTTTCATCAACCCGCCCAGTTTGTTTACACCCACATTGTTGCTTTTGAACGTTATTTACGGCCAAATAAATAGGACTGTCTCGTTCTTTCGTATTACCGGGCCTTTTCTGTGCAAACAGTTTGTAAACTTTGACGGGATCTTTTTCACTGCCATCCGTGGCGAACATTTTTGGTGGAAACGGCCTGACATCAGTTGCGTTTGCGCCGGTACGTGTTTTCGTTTGCCTTTCGTTGTCTTCTAGATACTCGACGCCACCCGCTGTTTTGTTCAAAGTCACATCGCCCCAGCACATACTGTGATGTTCCTGAATCCCACGAAGTCCGAAATGAAGAGTATTGTTCAGCCAAAGAGAGTTAAGAAGCGCCTCAGGACTTGAAATTCCAAGGAGACCTTTTTCATAGAGGACTTTCATCTCATCTTCTGTCAATGCCACTGATGCATTTGGCTTATTACCTTTGCCTCGTTTCTTTAGCTCTTTTGCTTAGACTGCAGGGTTTTACGGGTTTTTTCAAATGCCAAATCGTTGATAATACTGACTTGGTAGTTTTTGCGCTTTAAAAATCTTTCAAAGCTAGCAATCATGCCTCGGAGGGACGTTGGCTCATAATTTTTTCCCTCTACTGTACGAACGGTAAGTATGAACTCGCTAAGCAACTCATTGAGATCAGCTGGAGGAATGTTTTCAACTTCCCTGTGCTCTTTCTTGGATTGAAGAAATACTTTAAGCAATTTTACATCTCTGTTGGTCTTAGCTTGTGTGTTTTTGTTTTCTTGTTCATAGATAAAGTCGTCTACCGTTCCTTCTAAGAGTGCAAATCTCGGCATTTCCTCCGCCATGTTTGTCATTCAAGTGCAAACTCGCGCTCGCTGAGTATCTTTTGATTGATATTTCGGATGCCAAAATGAAGCACAATCGTTCACGCTTCTGATTGGACGAACGAGAGTGAAAAATAGTCGTTCTCTTTTCTGATTGGTTGAATGCATATTTGGTACGAATTTTACGCGGGCTTTTTATCGTGGATAAATCTTAGTACGTATGAAATAAATAGAGGATATTACATGGGCGCGCGGAGATACGAAATTTATCTTCGAGTGTTGAAAAGATCTCTCACAAGTGAGCGCAGCGAACGAGTGAGAGATTTTCAACACGAGAAGATAAATTTCGTATCTCCAAGCGCCCATGTAATATTCTGTTTATTATATAATTATCAATGAAAGTATGTTTTGGCTTTTTCAGGCAATTCTTTTCGTGTATTTTCGAATAGCCATCGCAATGGTGTTATTTTCACACGTGAAAATAACATGTTATTTTCACGTGTGAAGATATCAATTTTTCGAAATAGAGAAAAATAGATATTTCATTGGTAATTATATAATAAAAATGTTTATTATATAATTACCAATGAAATATCTATTTTTCTCTATTTCGAAAAATTGATATCTTCACACGTGAAAATAACATGTTATTTTCACGTGTGAAAATAACACCATTGCGATGGCTATTCGAAAATACACGGAAATAATTGCCTGAAAAAGCCAAAACATACTCCATTGATAATTATATAATAAACAGAATATTACATGGGCGCTTGGAGATACGAAATTTATCTTCTCGTGTTGAAAATCTCTCACTCGTTCGCTGCGCTCACTTGTGAGAGATCTTTTCAACACTCGAAGATAAAATTCGTATCTCCGCGCGCCTATGTAATATCCTCTATATATGTTGGGTTAGGTACTACATGTCCCATACTTGATTCTTTTATTCTAAACTCGTACGCATAGCATAAGGTAAAGACTACAAATAGATAAGTAACTTAGTAAATATGATATAACAAATAAGAAAAAACACAATACGAAACATTAAACTGCAAAAACGATAAGAAATAATGAAAACGAATAACTTACATTTGTGTACGAAGGGACGAACTGCGAGCACCAACTAACTCAGTATTAGCATAGAGGGCGTATATAAAGCATACAAAAACTCCTAATGGACTAGGCTAACAATGACGAAAATACTTAGACTGAAACGAGTGAAACAAAAGCTATAGAGCACTTATACAAACAGATATAGGACAAAGAAAACTACACCAAAAACTCGTTACCGGCTATTAAGATCTAACAACTTGGATTGAGGACGACTTGGAGCTTCCAAATTTTCAAATATCATCTCAAATTACTACTCCTTCCGGTTCAAAGCCTTCAAATACCATATCAAATACCATATCATATTTATTTGAAACACTGATATAAACATACTCAACAATAATATTAAACATTTCACAACATATTGTAAACATTCAAATTGCAAATATAAACTAATATCAATTGATATAAACTTTATTAAAATAATATGACTTTAATTAATTAAGAAAAGCTTGTTTAAAAAGCCAGGTTTTTACTTCTCTTTTAAAAATTGAAATAGAAGTGCAAGCTCTTAAACTTGGAGGGAGAGAATTCTACAATTCAGGGGCAGCACAAGGATCTCCTAAGTTTGTAAGACTTCGCGCGTGGCTAATAAATTTGAAGAGGAAGATCTAAAAACTCGAGCGGGAACATAAGGTTTGACAAGATCACTTAAGTAAGAGGGAGCTATTTTGTTCAGAGCTTTATGAATTAATGGGCGACAAAAAGCGAAAATCTAGTATTGTCGTATGTTCTAGAGGATGATGAAAATGAAGAATTTGAAGTAAAACAAACGCACTTCTACAAATACCAAAAGAGGGACTGAAGTGGCCATTCGCCGCTTTGAAGCATGGTATCGTGAACGATACAATAAAAATGTAAACTTGTCAGATGTAAACAAAACTAAGAGACACCAAGAAAGACCGAGTTGGGGAGGAATACGAACCGGCATCTACACTACAAACCTATAAGAATGGTTTGAGGCGATATTTTCTAGAAAGAAAAACAGGAGAAAAGTTTGATATAGGCGAAGATGAAGATCTCAAGAAAAAACTAGCATCAAGAAAAAAGACCTCAAAGCTAAAAGCAAAGGCAACAGACCGAATGCAGCTCATTCCTTGGATATCACACAAATTAAAAGTTGTGGGAGAGTGGAGTGGTTGGCATAAAAACCCCAAGACAGCTTTTGCATTTAGTTTGGTGGAATAACACCCGCATGCTGGAAATGAGAGGACGCCAAGAAAACGAATTTGATTTCAACTTTGCTTGAATAAAATAATTTCTACTCAAAAACAATGAGCGACTGGGCTTACTTCAGACAAAGCACTATTTTCTAGGCAATGCGCTGTTGTTAACAAGATGCTGTTTTCTTCTAAACAACAGTTTTTCAGTAGCGTTATCGCCGATAATGGAAATGACCAACGCGCTCTTTTTAAGATTGTGTCCGGGCTACTTCAGCCTAAACAAAGCTTACAGTATCCTCCTAGTTCTGATGACACCTGTCTGGCAAATTCTTTCATCCAGTTCTTTTCTAATAAGATTGAGCGTATCAGACAGGACATTTTTGACATTCTTCTTCCTGTTCAGCCTCGATCGGCTCCCACCAGATCCTGTTAATTGTTCTTCTGTCTTTCGAAATTTCGACGTTCTAGGCTATGACGAGATTTCACATTTAGTTGGGTCCACAGCTAAGTCATGTAGCCTAGACCCTATTCCTGCTTCTCTTCTTATGGAATGTCTTGATCTTTTAATTCCAGTGTTTATAAATATTATTAATCTATCTCTCTCCCAGGGTGTATTCCTGATTCTCTCAAGACTAATTGCTAAACTGACACCTATTCTTAAAAAAACCGAATGTTGACTTTGAAGTTTTTCTAATTTTTGACCTGTTTTTAATCTACTATTTATCCCTAAACTAATTGAAAAGGCTGTTGCTTATCAGTTGAATGATTATTTAACTAAATATAATCTGCACGATCCACTTCAGTCGGCTTACAAATCCATGCATAGTACTGAGACAGCTTGGTTCTAATTCATAACGACATCCTTCAATCTATTGATGCTGGTAACTGTGTTATCCTTATTTTTCTTGATATGTCAGCTGCTATTGATAATGTCGTTCGTGATACTTTACTGAATAGACTTGCTAATCGGTTTGGTATTGGTGCATGATGTTTTAAGCATGGTTTAGATCTTACCTGTCTAATAGGAAGCAATTTGTTGGTATTAATGAATGTTCATCTTCCCTTTGCAATCTTGATGTTGGGGTACCGCAGGGCTCTGTACTAGTCCCGATTCTTTACTTGCTTTACATATCTCCACTGGCAGATATATTTAAACGACATAATCTCAGTTATCATTTTACGCTGATGATTCTCAGCTTTATTTATCTTTAAAGGCAATCGTCAGTTTGCTCAATCTAGGCAATCTTTAGAAGAGTGTCTCTGATATTTCTGAGTGGATGCTTGTAAATGGACTGAAGTTAAACCACGATAAAACGGAGCTCATGTGTATCCACTCTAGGTTTCAAGACTATCCTTTGATGACTGAGATTCAAGACTGGGGGAACATAATTGTCCCTTGTTTATGAGCTGTTCATCTTGGAGTGGTTTTTGATGACCGTATGACTGGTGAACTCCAAGCAATATTTGTAAAGTCTTCCTACTTCTACCTAAGGACTCTGTCTACTATTTGTAAATATTTAACGGTTGAATATGACTATTGCAATGCTCTCTTGTATGGATTACCTATAAACTAGATGTTACTTACGAGCCAGCGAAGCAGATGTATTTCACACACACACCACTCATCATTCGCCTGAAAATATCGAAAGTCGGTCATGAGTCGCACATATAAAACAAAGTGAAATCCTCCCCCCCCCCCCCCCCCCCCCTTCATTTAATATGCATGTGTGTAAAGCTAGAAAATGTGGATATCAACGTTAACCTCTCCCCAGCCCCCTGGGGATTATTGCATATTTTTGCCAGGTCCCTCATAGTCATCTCCCGTACGGCGAGGTTGGTTCTGGGTATTTTTCAACTCGTAGCATTGCAAATCGTCAAGTGGTTAAGACAGCAACCCCTTTGGTTCTGAGAGAACTTGATGCTATGGCCCTAGAAAAACAGTCTGTGGTGACCCTAGTAGATTATGGGACGGCTGATGGTGGAATTTCGATGGATCTTATCTACGCATGCGTCAAAGCAATACGAGAAAAATATGGAGCTGAACTGCCGATCAATGTGATCTATGAGGATCAACCGGTTAATGATTTCACGTCTGTGTTCTTGAGAACACAAGGTAAGAGTAAACCACGGGCACCAGTCTCCTCTCGATTTTGTTTGCTCTCGGACATTATGGGTGGTGTAGCGATTCACGTCACCCCTGGGGCCTGGAGTTGGATTAGACACAACACCTCATGTGAGTAGAGTTGGTAAGGTCTCTCCCTTGATTAGATGTGATGGTTGTTTTCCGGGTTCATTATGGGCAGTCCTCCTCCTCATTTACACCCAATTATAATTCGATCTGTGAGTTTGCCATACATTTATTCATGATTTGAAGAAATGTTATGCTTAAAAGATCAACTAGTTCTATACAATGGGACTAGACTGAAGATTGGACAAAACTGCAATAGACCCCTTTAGCGTTGGACCCAGTAATGTTTTCCCAGCTCAGACCACGTGTCACGATCCCCTAAGGCATTACATTTTTTGTTTAACGGTTGCCATAAGAAGAAGACCCATGAATATGCATATACAACTCAAACAAAGAAGATTATGCTAAAGATAACAACAGGTGCAAAATATTTACTCCCAAGCTTGAAGGCTCTATTAATCCGATTCAGTGTATATTTTAGTTATTTCTAATTATATTTTATCAGTAATGATAAAAAGGTAAATTATACACCGTGAAAACTGTGAAAAAACTTACCGACGTTCGGATGGCTAGTCCCTCGTCCTTTTACTCTTTATTCTGACGAAGGACTAGCGTCCGAAACGTCAGTAAGTTTTTTCATCTTTTCACGGTGTATAATTTACCTTTTATCATTACTGTTTCATTAGAAACACCGACGCTGCTCACACTAGTTTTTAGCTAGTTATCTTATCTAATCATATCAAATTATATATCTTGAATCCATTCAAGGTTTAGTTCCTGGTCCTCGCAGTTATCTCCTGGACTTCCCCAACGTGTTCGTCATGGCCAGCGGTACAAATTTCTACGATCAGTGTTTCCCCAATGACAGCGTGACATTGGGGTTCTCTTCTAATTGCACACATTGGTTGCGTGACAAGCCTTGTGACATCACTGGAACGATATTTCCTATGTTCACTACTATACCAGAGGAAAAGAAAAGTTTAGGGTACAGGCCGAAAAAGACTGGGAATTATATCTAACGAAAAGAGCGGCCGAGCTTAGGCCAGGTAAGACGTCTTCTCTGTTGTACGTACTAAACGAATTGTCTAGAAAAATAAGTGGGGAGCCGATATGTACGCCTATTTTCCTCTCTCGTGACCTGCTTGCTATCCTCGGTGTCTATTTAGGGCCTAATAGCAGCAGCAATAACATATGACTTCTAAAATATTACATGTTTTTCTCGTAAGGCAGAAGAAATATGATCTTAGGCGGAGAGTTGTTTGGC
>WHPX01000168.1:0-105875 GCA_011057435.1 Actinia equina | reverse complement strand
ACGGCAGTAGCGTTTTTAAAGTCAACGATACTTAGCCTAAAATTTTACTGTACCTCGCACGATAAATTAGAACGTGGCTGGCACGGACGGTAAAACGTTTGATTCCAAAGTTCTCACGCTCTAGTGCGCGCGATACATAGACGCCGAGTTCACTATTGAAAAGAGTTGTGTTGTATCCGAAATCACGTAGTTTGAAATATGGAAAAGTCGTGTTTTGATAAATACAAACGTTCGAGTTTGAAATTGCAACAACCGTTGTGTCTGTTCCGTGACAAGATGACGAGTTTGAAATTGAAAAGTTGTGTAGTAAACACTACGAAATGACGATTTTTTAAAATTGAAAGTTGTGTAGTAAATCCGAAATGACGAGTTTTGAAAAATTGAAAAGTTCTGTTGTAAATACGAAACTTGAAGAGTTTTGAAATTGAAAGTTTGCGTTTGGTTGTAAATGACGAAATTACGAGTTGAAATTGAAAAGTTTGTGTAGGTAAATACGAAATGTCGCAGTTGAAATCTTAAAGTGTGTGTTGTTAAGTACGAAATTACGAATTTGAAATTTTAAAGTTGTGTAGTAAAATCGACTGACCGACGTTCTGAAATTGAAAAGTTTGTAGTAAATACGAAATGACGAGTTTGGCATTGAAAGTTGTGTATTAAATACGAAATGACGAGTTTTTGAAATTGAACAGTTGTGTAATTAAATACGAAATGACGAGTTTTGAAATTGACACAGTGTGTATAACATCGAAATGACGAGTTCGAAAGATTTGATCCTACGTTGTCGTTGGACATACCGAAACCCTGACGAGTCAATGAAAAATGATCGTGAAAAGTTCTGTAGTAAATACGAAATGACAAGTTTGAAAATTTAAAGCTGTGTGTTGTAGAAATACCGAAATGAAGAGTTTGAATTGAAAGTTGTGTTGTAAATACGAAATGACGAGTTTGAAATTGAAAAAGTATTGTTGTAAATACGAAACGAAGAGTTTTGAAATTGAAAATTTGTGTAGTAAATACGAAATGACGAGTTTGAAATTGAAAAGTTGTGTAGTAAATACGAAATGAAGAGTTTGAAATCGAAAAGTTGTGATGTAAATACGAAATGAAGAGTTTGAAACTGAAAAGTTGTGTATTAAATCACGAAATGAAGAGTTTGAAATTGAAAAGTTGTGTAGTAAATACGAAATGAAGAGTTTGAAATTGAAAAGTTGTTGTCAAAATACAATCATGAATTTTGGCGGGGATCGTACGCCATAATTTCTCGTAAGTCAGTGCAAATTCCATGTATTCGGAAGGTCCTTGAAAGAAGAGGCTGATTTCTCTGAGCCTATTAGACATTTTTCTTGGCCAGAACCAAAGATAACAGCATTTTTCTCTTGGACAGTATTCTTTAACTTGACGATACTTTGGGTCCGTGAAAACAATGTTTCTTCCGAACACAGAAACCTTTTTAAATTCAGGATCTGGATTATTGGTTGAATTGTCTAAATATTATAGGTAATCATACGGTTTGATTTCAATTTGGGATTAGTGGTCTATCATCAATGCTGCGTTCTGATTGGATGAGCTACTACTAGGTTATATAAGTTATAGCCTAACTATATAGCGAAAAATAATGGCTTTGAAAAGTAAAGTATTAAACTTACTTTTTTTTTGAAACTTGTTTTTGTATGGGCGCGAGGTGTAATTGCTAACTATACACACTCTTATAAACGAGAACAGTTATTTTTTATTCCCAGTCGGTAATTTTTCATTACCAGTTCCTCCATTTCCTACTTTTCGTGTTTCACTCTACATTGGGTTGTTAATTGCGTACCAAAGAAAAATCTTATTTACCATCTTGGATTCCCAAACTTCACCTACAAAACCGCCATTTTGCCTGGCAGAGAAAATAGCGCTTTGCTTATAGCATCTGATTGTTTCTGGCGCGCAATGCATTGTGTTGACTAAGATTCTTTAAAGGAATCATTTTGCGAGAATACTGCAGTGTCAACTATGCCAACATCGAGGATGCAATTAATCTCTCCACTGGCCCCGATTTTTTTTGTGGCAAAAACGGATATCAAAAATGCATTTTGCATCATCCCCATTTACAGTGTAACATCTTTGGAATAAAAAGGTGGCTGTTTACTTTTATGATCGCTGCATGCCTTTATTTGGGAGAGCTTCAGTTCTTGTAAAACGTTTGAAATGTTTACTGCTAGTGGAATGGGTATCCAAACAAAAGATTGATAAATACCCCATTTTACATTTGCTAGTTATTTTCTTGTAGTGAGTTCTTAGACGTAAGTATTTGGACATTTCTATGGCACTAGTAAAAGCCATGCGGTCCATCTAGTATTTTGTCCTTTGCAGGCATTGAACTCGATACCCCGCAGCAACTTGTTGCACGTTTACCTGACGGGAGAAAGCCCAAAAATGCCCTGCATTTCTAATTTCTTCAAAGAAAGAAAGTTACTTTGAAAGACTTCCAGTCTCTTTCTATTCGACATGGGAAACCTGTGGTGAATATCGTGACGTCACGAAGCTTTCTGAGAATTTTAAATTGAAGGCAAGGCGGAAGTGTGGGATAACGAAACTAGTGGCCGTAAAAGTACTCTAAACTACAACAAGGTAGGTAAAAATGATATTGAATTACTTCTCTAAAAATTCTTCTAGTATTCATGTAAATTCAAAGTGTAAAAACATTGTAATGTGAATATTGATTCAAGTTTTCTCGGAACAGAGTGCAGCTACTGGCGAGCCTTGATAAATTAAATATGTTTCTCGAAAAGACACATATATGTCGAAAAAACACGAATAATATATATATATATGTCGCGGAAAAGCCATGAATATATATCAGACGCATTTGATTAAGCCATTTTCTTTAATATATGTGTTTCAATGTATAGATAAGGATGGGGACAGATATATCCTTTTTCGACAAATATGTATTAGTCGTCGATATTTAGAGCCTTCTTGACAAGCATAGTTTTGACTGTAATTCGTGAATAATGTTAACTAGATTCGATAATCCGTGACAGAAACACTCTTTCACGTACTTGATATGGCTTCTCAAACTGTTAATATTCTCGGAGAATTTCAAAGTTGCCCAAATTTTATGCTGATTTAAGAATACGTTTTCAAACCTTCGATGGAGTTACTACGACCCGAGTCGGGTTCGAGTTCAAGTTCGAGTTTGAGTTCGAGTCTATTTCCGACTGAGTTCGAGTTAGGTACCAGTTTTATTAATCAAACACGTTTGGGGGCGGAAATACTATTGATAAAAGAAATTGAAGAAAAGTATTATAAGATTTCATTGATTTCACAAACTGGCTTATGGAGCCGGGTTGTGTGTCAGGCCGAGTCTAGACGTGACATAGGCTTCTGTGAAAGTATTAATGAATATATTATGATGCTTTGTGGTAAAGAGCAAAGAGAAGTCTTTGTTCTGACATCTATTCTGAAAATGAGTTGTGTCGAACAGCAAACATCATAAAATAGACAAAAACAACTGAGATCTTTTAGCTAAGTTTGAATTTATAAGTTTGGCATAATTTTATTATACACTATATGCTAATATACTACCCAGGATCACGGTTCAATGTTTGTCTTAGCGGAAGTTCAACAACAGCGACAACTATAGGACTAGGGGTGGGGTGGGGTGGGGTGATAGAGCGCAGATAATGACACCGGAAGTAAGAGCATTTTCGAGTGGTCATCTTTCCCCTACACGTGGTGTTTTGTCGTATGTCAACAAGATTGTGATTTCTGATTCGTGATTCAGAAAACACAAATGCGATTTCTGATTCGGGAAACGGAAATCCAAAATCTTGCATTCTCTCCTTCAAACTTGTATTTTCGCCCATGCAATATACCTAGGCAGTGCCGAAAAGTCAGTTTTCTGATTTCTGAAACAGGAATCTAAATTAACTCTTGTACAGTTCCCAATTTCTGATTCCAATAATTGGCCGCAAAGCATCCTGATTGTATCGAACAGAAAACATAATAAAATACATATTGGATATTTGCTTAGCCGCCTCAAAATCGCAATTAGTTTTGTATTGTTATTCTGCTATATTTCAATTCGAAAAGTAAAGGAAAAAACAAGGAAAGTGATCCTGATTTGCTTCAGATTCTCACCACCTGACAGTCGTCTCTCTAGCAACGGTTTCTGGAAAATGCTCGGAGGTTTTGAAAACTTTGTTTTCATTAAATTCCACTTTCTTATGATAAAGGTTTAAGGTAATTCTATTGATTCACAACAAACTTCAACACCTGGATTCAAACCACTGATCAGCCGTTATCTTAAGCCCTGCTACTTATGTTCAGGGTTGGGGGTAGAGAATTGGGAGGAGATACTTGTCAAAAATGTTGAAAATGGCTTCTAAAATAATGATTTTTACCCCCAAAAAGGTACAAACTATCGGTGAGTGCTAAGTGGACAGAAGGGAGGTAATAATCCTAAATTTCAACTGTCAGTTTGGCTTTCATTTTTTCATTTCATTTTTTTGCAAAGAAACCACCGAACCCCCTGGGATATAAATAAACGATCGTCCCCTTATGAAAAGCTGCATACAGTATGTTAATGTAAAATGTTGTCTTTTCCCCATATCCTTTTATTTGCTTGACTTCTTATTTTAAATCTAGTAATAGTTTATGGTTGAATCATCTATTTTGATTTTGTATGAGTAATGTTTGTCTTTGTTGCTCAGTTGTTTTCATCTCTGCATGCCTGCATCTCTGAGTGTTAAGTGTTCCTGATATAACAACTTGTACAGCAATCGTAGAGATTATAAAAACATTATGCATCACAGGAAAATTTCAGTGACATTGATATCTACTTGTTGATACTTAGAAATCACTCGAATTATGAAAAACAACCACAACAACTTTCGAATACACTTTCCTTTCCTATTTATTAAACTTCATATATTTAATCGCGAAACACGCCATTCGAGTTCTAAAAAGAACCAAAATTAAATATGAGCTTGCCCAACCTGGAATAGAAGATCATATTTCATGGATTAAAATCATTTATGTTACACACTTATAGTGTTTGTACTCTACTCTGGGGTAGTTTATGTTATTTATGTAAATAGTTAATTTTAAATTTGATGACTTTTGACTTTTTATTCACTCTTATCAAGTTAATTATTCACATATTTACCTTTTGCAAGTCTGCCTTGTTACTCGGGCTACCTGTAAGGTAGGCCGAGTTTAGGTTTCGGTTTTGTATCAGTCTATCGTATGGTCGAGGTTTACATGATGAATATGCATGCGATCGAGACAGTCATGAAAGCGAGGCGACGCACGAGTGCAAGTCATGTGACCTACATGTTGGGTCGGAGGTTTTCTTGCTCTCTGCTCCTCGTCGGTGGTTTGTTATGGCGAATTCCTTTTCTTCTGGGACACTCAAAATACACACAAACGCACACGCCGTTCGTGGTAGACCCACACTAAAAGGTGTCGAGCGTTTTCGGAACGGGTCGGTCCGCGAACTCAAAGCAAAATGCCAAAAGAATGCCAAAGATACCAGAAAGATTACCAGAAATGTGAACTCAAATGAAACTCAAATGAACTCAAATGAAACTCAAATGAACTCAAATGGACAAACGTACAAACTTACTCAAACGTACTTAAACGAACAAACAATCACTAACTCTTTAGTAAGCAGGAACTTCATTGATAACTGCTTCGAAGATGATGGAGACAAAGAAAACATTCCATGTAAGCTGAAGATGGACGCCATATTGGAATCTTTCAAGACAACATTTCATGCCTTCCGCGAATCAACAAGCATTGGACTTACGCCATTTTCATCGAGGAAAAGTTTTTTATGTATTCTTTTCTTTTTGTTCTCAATTTTGGACAGTTTCTTCAACATTCTATCGTTCGTTCAACTATTATAGTAGCGAGCCTGTTGTGCATGATGTTGATTTTAATTGTACATTTCATAAATGAGTCAACTAAGAGTTTGGTATACTCTTTGGAAAATGACTGTGATTTATTGGAAAAGGCTGTACAGTTATCTGTATTTGTTGATCACAATAAACTATTATATTTATTAGAGGATGGCAGGTCTCGTTATGCCAAATTTTATACTTCTCAGTACCGTGTTGAGCACAAGCCTCGTGTTGCTTCGCGTGATCGAGAACCAAGTAGAGTCCCTGTTGAACAACTCGCACGCCTTTTGCACAAAAGCAGAAAAATACGGAAAAGGGTTCGTAAGTATGTTTTCAAAAATGTACCCATGACATCTAGAATGCATTGCTTTGTCAATAAATGTCATTTGAATCACGAAATAATGAAGTGTTATTGCAAAATCTACAAAGGATCTAAACGAAACAAAGCTTCTGGTAATTCTTTTCCCAGTCGAAGGAAATTACGATTCAGGAAATCCCTCCTTAAGAAATTAAAGTTTCACAAAAAAGCAATAAATGCTGGTTATAGTCGTTGTCAGCCAATATTGAAAAATTATAGTCCAGGAAAACATGCTTCCAACAGTTTACCCCATGTTTACAAGAGTCTCAATCACAGAATAAATCACAGTAAGTTTACCCTAAGCAGAGATGTAGAAAAAAATCCTGGTCCATACACAGTAATAAATAAAACACAAAAAAAACAATTTCTGCTCCATATTCTCAAGGTAACATTGCATTATTTGGTCCAAATGCTGGTCGTCAGTGTGTTGCCATGTCACTGTGCATTGATATATAACCATAGGAGTGCAATAAGTTCTTCAGTAGACCTAGTAAACACCATGAATATTGGGAATGAGTTATATTCTGTCCTATCAAGATTATACAACCAAGAATTTTTGCTGTTGTCAGAATTACCCAGTATAGTAACAGTACTAGAAAGCACTTACCAAATGGAATACAGTCCAAGTTATACTGGTAATATACATGATGTCTCATCTACTGTTGATTTCCTCTACTGTATGCCCTTAGGTAATGCTTTGCAGATTTTAATTGGAGAAAATTACCAATCATTTCTATTAACTATTCAATGTAGTACGGTAGCTATTTATTGTCATGGTGATGGCAGATTTAGAATATTTGATTCTCATGCTCGGAATTCATATGGCCTCCCTCATCCTCAAGGTACTTGTGTACTCCTAGATGTCGATGACTTTAATGCTTTAATAAATTACTTCCAAAGTTTTTATGACAATTCAACAGGTTCTTTTGAACTCAGGGGAGTGCATATCACAGAAATGTGTGAACAAAACAATGCAAGTGAAAATACCTTTAATCTACCAACCCACATAACTGAACAGAGTGAAGTGATTGGTAAAGGCACAGATGATGATCAACAAAGCCACAACAGTCATAATACAAGTTTCAATGCCTATATGAATGGTATAATTTTGAAACGTTGCTGCGCTATATCATTATATTGTATTTGTTTTTCTGTTTTAAAAGCCTGTAACTATTGGAATTCAGATACATTGGAATCAATTTCTGATCATGGAAACATGTTTTATACTCGGAGCCTCAACAAAGAGTGCCTTACAATCAATGATTTACCAGCAAGCCTTCAGATATATGATGCAGATATAAGTGTTAAAAATAATTTACAAAAACAAGGCAAATTGTGCTGCACATCTGCTACAAGCAAATTAGAACTACAGAAGATAATAACAAATAATACAAAAGGCAATACTGGATTTTTAGCATGGCTGTCCAATTCTTGCATTTGCATTTTTCACCATAAATGCCAGACCACCGACTTTTATCTCATAGTGTTATACAATGGGGAATTTGATATGTTTGAAAAAGTAACCAGTGTATCCACCTTAGTACAGAAAATGATTGGTATAACAACACAAACACTTCAAAATGAGTTAGATTACCATATTTTATTTATATCCTGCTCAACTCAATTATCAAACACTGCAAGACAAGGTATCATAAGGAAACACAAATCAAATGCACAAAAAAAGGTTAATGCTGAGAAACGCAAATTAAGCTATGCAAACATGAATCCTGCCCTTAAGAAACAACGTTTGTCTCAACAAGCAGAATAGCATAAATCTATGAACACTGCAAAAAGAGAAAAGAACCTTTCACGCCTGAGATCTAACAGTCAAGTAAGATACCACTACCATCTGCTATCAATCGTGAAGCATTTGGATCAGGAAGCGAAAATGCCAAAGCATTAGCCCTACAAAATGCTCAATATTCTTTTATCTTTTTTACCAAGCTAACCGCCTGGCAACAACGGTTCCCGCGAGACCCTCTCATTTGTTCGGGGTTGACCAACATAAACACATCCTCTCCGATTGCGCTCCTTTACTTTCACACTTCTACTATTTTCTCACCTTCTTTGTTTTCGACATAGGTAGCCCGAGTAAACGCCAATAAGGGCGTCTAGTTGACTTATTTATGCTTTGTGCAAAACATGGTATCAAACCCAAGGAAACGTTTTTCCAACTTCAAACAGATTGATAAGCAGTTGTGCAAAAGGTTTCTTCACGAAACTCCGCAAATACAAAGATGAATACCTAGGTTCCTTAACCTCCTTTTGTGATGCCATTGATCAAATCTTTAAGTCATCAAGGTTTTAAAATATTCTTGTGTGTCGTCTTTTTTCGAGTGGCTCTTGGAAAGGTACTTCGCAAAGAAAAATTCAATAACTAAAGATCTTTTTCGTTAAAAGCATCAAAGTAAGTGAAGAAACATTTTCGAAGGAGTCCTTTACCCATATGACTGGTTCATAAAGCAATATCTTTGAGATTTTTGGGGAAAAACGAGAAGATAAACACGAGCGTTTACTCTTTCCTCTTGGCCGCCATTGTGAAATCGCAGAACCGCGGCGTGACGTCATACTGTCATACATGACTCATTCATTGTTTACCTTGGAGACGTCTCCTCCCTCCTGCCTACGTCTCGGGTTTGCATAACTGTCTCGAATTCTCCCAACCTCTCCTCGTGTTACTATCAGGCTATGTAAACACGGAAAGAGTTTTCTATTGCTTAAATAGTGACAATTTGGTATGTTGTGACCCCAACGCCCCCCCCCCCCCCCCCCATGACAAATCCTGGATAAGCCCCTGCTTAACGTAATTCACCCATGTTGCTTGCAAGTTTTTAAATTCATTAAAGTATCTATATATATAGGGAAAGTTAATCTATATATAGGTACAGGAAACCATTAGCAGAGATTGGTGATGACAGCTAGGAACAGCTAGGATCATAGGTAGGGACAGTTGATCATAGGTAGGGACAATTGATCATAGGTAGGGACAGTTGATCATAGGTAGGGACAGTTGATCATAGGTAGGGACAGTTGATCATAGGTAGGGACAGTTGATCATAGGTAGGGACAGTTGATCATAGCTAGGGATAGTTGATCATAGCTAGGGATAGTTGAAAATAGCTAGTGACAGTTGATCATAGATAGGGATAGTTGATCATAGGTAGGAACAGTTGATCATAGGTAGGGAGGGTTGATCATAGGTAGGAACAGGTAATCATAGCAAGGGAGAAGTGAGGTATAAGTGTGGAATACTTTTATGGGAGACTATACGTATGATCGACTATATGACATTCTACCATGAAGTACATCCCTTCCAAGAAAAACAAATACTAGATCGATCGATAAAAGTCAATAAAATACACAAACTGGACGACAAACTCGATGGAGATTCAATGTTTTGGTCGGTTTCAGGTGGTTTCAAGATGGTTTCAGATCGTTTTCAGGTGGTTTCAGGTCGTTTTAGGTGGTTTCAAGTGGTTTCAGGTCGTTCCTTGCTTCAGCAACTACCTCGAAAAGGGCTATCATCGAAACTTGGACAGTTGGATAGCCGTATATACTCCAACATTTTCTTCTAGGTAAAGAGTATCGTTTCAAAATTTTTCGGATATACTTGAATTAAACTGCTACCAAGAGAATATGAACTAAGAGAAGGAATCCCCGTGCCCCATCATGTGCACACTTTGATGGTATTTTTAGAATCTATTCTAAAAATATCATCCAATGATATCATTTATTTGATCGTTTGATTTTCTGCACGCGCATAGTACGCGCGCGCTTTACGCTGTTTGCTAACGTTTTCATGTGCTTTTCTTATGTTCAAATGTTCAAAACCTGCCCTCAAGATGATGATGTAGGTGGAAAGCTTTGGAAAATAAATGTAAAAATACTCCAGAAATTTGAACAAATTACTACTTCAATTTCCTGTCGTATTTGCCAAGCTTTCGACGTGCGCATTCATATTCAGGGCAGAGTCGAAATAACGGGAAAACCCCAAAAACGAAAGCAAACAGCGTAGAGCGCGCGCAGTAAATGCGCGTTCAGAAAAACAAATGGTTTAAAAATAGCATCAAACTGTGCACATGATGGTTACAAGGCTATATAGGGGGAATTCCTTCTCTTAGTTCATTATCTCTTGCTGCTACATAATAGCTTTATTTCCCTAAGTCTTTTATCATTTACAATTTCGTCCAGCCACAAAGTAATAGCACGATAAAAGCAACTTTCATCTCTCCGAACAACCATTTCTGACCTTTTGCGATCGTAACATTATTGCGGCCGTAAAAATATACATCAATACTTATACTTGTAAGAGAAACACTTAACACACACTGATGTATCAATAGCAAAATACTCTATTGAGTAATTCCGTTAATATCTGCACAAAAATCTTACTATTTTGAGACAATTAGTCAAGTGTTGCTATGTACTTTCACGATCTAGCTTACGCAAGAAAATCGAGTTTTCCCATTGTAATATCACACTATTCAAACAAAAATCTTACGTATTCGATGAATACACATTCCTCGACTTTATATCCGATAAAATTAGAGTGATAAAGTACATTATTATATACCAAGTGTCAAAGTTCAATTTTCCTCAATTTCTATTGGTCGAGAGTGTGTCACGTGAACGTGAAGAAATTCGACTGTTTCCTGGCGACCATTCTGGGAGGGGAATATTATGTTATGGACCGGGAATAACAAAACCGGAAGTCATGTGAAAAAAACAAACAAACAAACAAACAACCGGAAACCAGAAAGCAACACATTTAAGCGCGTGTTTGCAAAATTCTTTCACACGTTTTCTTTCACGAAACATCAGATTAAACATGGAGTCTTCCCGATTTTCTTGTTCTCTTTGACACTTGGTATGATAATAAAGCACTTATTTACTGGAACCTCGGGGAAAGCAGTATGTTTTGTGGTCCTTCGACCGCTGATGTTTCCCTCGGCTTCGCCATCAGCGGTCTCGGGACCACAATACATACTGTTTCCCTCGGTCCCAGTAAATATGTGTTAAATATTCACCACCAAATAACGGATTTTAGTAGAAAATATGAATCGTCCCCATACATCTCTTGTGACAACTTGCTTTGTTTGCCCCCTAGCAATCCATAGATGCATTGCGCGAAACGCAGGATCAAATTATTTACTGGAAACTCTTCCATTGTATTGCTCGCGTACTTCTTTGAGAGAAGATGAACTGCTTGATTATAGTTTCCAGGAGAATCGAGTCTTGGAATGAACACTTAGAAAAGGTTCGAGTGTGATCTAATTTCCTCGGAGATCTAGACGTGCTTCCGCTTAAATCATATTTCTTGATAATTTCTGGACAAATATTTTTTCGAGTTAGCTTGAAAGAGAAAAATAATTTACTTCTCAATAAATTAACGGAATTAAAATTAAGACTAACACATCAAATCAAATAAAAAATTCCCTTGCGGGCGGGCTTAAAAATGATACAGGTAGGCAGCGATCGTACTGTTTATCTATTGACTAGAAATGACCGGACTGTTTCATTAGATGTATGGTTTTAACGGTTTTATATTGCAACGGTTTTATTTTGCTCTCTTTTACTCCGACGAAGGACTAGTGTCCGAAATGTCAGTTTTTTCATCTTTTCACGGTGTTTAATTTACCCTTTTATCATTACTGTTTAAATAGAAATACCGATGCAGCTCACACTAGTTTTTAGCTAGTTATATCTTCTGGTTTTATATTGCGGTAGCTATCATTCCAGCTATGTCGAGAAAGAGAAAAAGAGAAAATATATAATGATATTCGAGTAATATATATCTGTATGATATATACGGAAAGAACGTATTTTAAAAATGCGAGTAAATATAGACAATAAAAAAAGAAGAAATACGAATAAAAAATATAAATGAATAGTTGAGCGAGACAACCACCTCGACTTATGGAATCAGTCTAAAAAATAACACGAAAAATATAAAAGTTTAAATCGAAAAAATATTTGTCCACTTTTAGAATCGAGTTACGGAAATAGCGCGTAACTCGAAAAATAAGGTTCAATCTGTTGGGCTCGAGTTATGTAACTTGAGTTTGATTTCAACGCTGTTTGTCATCGAGTTGCGCACAGATGTCAAAGTGGGCGAAAAACAAACATGGATGTGTCCGAGCGCGTAACTCGAAAGGTGTGTAACTCGAAAATCGTAACTCGAGTTTTTCCTTCTCCCCGCGAAAACATGTTTTGTTCACGTGGGTTAACGGGTAGATGCAATTGACGGTATAATGCTATTTTACTGGGCAGCTCATTTGCATGCTAAACGTTGCCTATGTGATATCACTCTATTTTGGCGCATTGATATTGAATGTATATACTTGGATTGAATTGAATGAGTAGTAATCGAGATATTGAATTGAATGCATATAGACATTGAATTGAACAAATATATGAGTATTCAATTTTGCTACAATCGGCTCGCCATAGAATGGCTTCTCAAACTATTAATGATTCTTGGAGAAATTCAAAATTGCCTAAATTTTATGCTGATTGAAGAACACTTTTTCAAACTTACGTACATCGATCACGCTATTAATTTTCTTTGTTTTGTGGTCCGCATAAATTTTTAATGAGTTTAGAAATATACGGTACTGACTTAGGAATAGCCTACATGCAGACAGAATTACGAGAGAGAGTTAAGAAAATTCGATAATTATAAATAATTCTTTCTTTAAACTGATGGATTTCAGTATATGGTTTATGGCACTGAGGGATTTCAGTGTACACAACTCTTAGAAAAATCATCGAGTTTCCAGTAGCTCAGTGGTAAAGCATCCGTCTAGGTAATCGAAAGGTCGGGGGTTCGATTCCCATCCTGGTTCTCTGATTTTTTCTATTATGGTTGTTGTGCGGTTTATTAACTTGTTTATTAGCGTGCTTATCTTCACTTATTCATTTTTTATTTGTAATAAAATCGTTCTATAGACTCGTATGGAACTTCTTATGTCTATTTTAGTTGTTATTGTACGAAAAAAAGGCCTTATTTCATATTGCTTACTATCAATCACGTGACTTTTTTGGAGTTGACTGGGGGGCAAACAAGCGGTTGACTGGGGGGCAACTAGCGGATGCTAAGTCAAAACATATCAAAATAAGTCCTCAAACTATTGAAAAAAGAGCTATTACCGGAAGTGACGTCTATTGATAGCAACCTATACCCCCTCGTCCATTTATTTAGACGAATAAAGGATGATTCATAAATGTCGAATTTTTGCAATATACATACAGACAACAAGCCTATATTGCTTCAAAAGCGATGATGTTTCGGCCCGTTATCTAAATATTGTGTGGGATTGCTGAAAAGAATTATGGTCTTGATGGTTTTTGGAAGGTAGTGTTTACTCTTTATAACACATGCCGTTGTTAGGGGGAATGTCAAATGTTGCAAAGGGGCGGAGACAATATTTCACCACGCTTCCACGCTGCAAAGTCTTACGAAAATTTCGATGGAAACATTTGTTATGAAATTCTCTTGAACGAAACACATCGTAATTAAGTTTTTTGAAGATTTTAGTGGTTCTTGCTTTGAAACATCGTAGTTTTTTGGGGAAAAACAGGGCAGCGTATAGTCTCCTCCGCAGGCAATTCTATAAACTCTCACATACTATATCTCTAGCGAGCAGGCTTCCTTTTCCAGCGAAAACCGAGAGTACTGGCTCCTCCCCTCCCCCCCTCGTCTGTTTTTTCGTTTCTTCTTCGTTCCCAGACTCCGGCTCATTAATAGTTAGAGAAATTAGCTAGAGAAAGCTACAGAGATGCCTGCGAAGGAGGCTAGGCAACGTACATACATATATCGTTTCGCCGAACTAATGAGAGATCCCGACAATAGATATAAACAATGATCGAGTGTCGCACAGAGCAGAGTACAAAGTGCAAAATACTTTGGCACATGAGCATTACAGTACGCGCTATGTTGAATGTAGGATTCTTTTTAAACTTTCATTGTGCTCTTTGTTTAATGGTAAGGTTTTTAGCTCTTATACCGTAGCTTGAAAAGAAATAAGAACGACTCAATTCGAGCGAAAAGACACAAGGCTTGTCATTGCATTGACCAGTGCGCCGTCAACAATCTACTCAAAATTTACATCTTTTGGTGCTTCAAAAATATTACCGAATCCAAGAAATTAAATACTTTAAATCAGAGTATTGATAAATGAAAACTGATGATTTCAGACATCTATCTTTAAAGTTGTAAAGTACGCACTGGTTGTTAGGACATAGTTTAAATAATGACTGATACCATAAACATGTCCTCAGATGCGCACAAAGCTACGACAGTATATCGGAAGCTTGCTTCAGGAAATATATATGTATCACCTCTTAGTTACATATAGATAAACTCACCAGTTTTAATATTAATGCTCACAGTAAAGAGTTATCCAAAAGCTTTTGTACTTGTTATTTCGATACACGTGATCTGGAAACTGCATGTGATTGGATTAGGTCCAAAGCTCTGACAGCTAAATGACACGCACAGAGATTATTATGGGCCGCAAACCGAATGTAGTGACTGACAAACACCGAGATTAGGCTGCCTGTGGTACGATATTTTGAAATTGTACTATGGAATGATTAATATTCTATGCAGAACACAGTGTTTGGACTTTATAAGCAGGGAGAGTGGGAAGAAGGAAAATTGTGGGGGTATTATAGGTATTATATTTGTGAGAAACACAAAGCATTCAGTTGAGGTTGCAAGGTTCAAATTTGAATAATCATTTGAAAGTACCTTGGTGCCTCGCTTGAGCGCTTTGTGTTTGACCAGTGAACCAATGTAAGGAAAATGGTTAATGCAAAAAGATTTCTTTCTCATTAGGCAAGTATAATACGAGTGGCCTATTTGAAACCAAAGAAAAGAAGGAAGGAGGGGCAGATCCAGGGGTGGTGGTGGTGGTGCTCAAATATCTCGGCATTATCTTCAAAGGGAATGAGCGTTGCGTGATGACACTATAAGAACGGGAGACTACTCGAAAACATGCCTTTATTTTTTGATATGTTGTAGCCTTAGTTACCATAAACCTACAGTAAAAAACCGGTTAGGTCACCGAATTAGATTTGAATTAAATATTTATCGTTGAGCACCGAAACTGCCTGTGCGTCCTGTGTGCGCCACATTAAAAAGGTCCGCAGAAATGATGCGCACGAATGCACGATTGCATCACCTCAAGGGGGTCTTACCTACTTACCAGCCACGGTTGCTATATATGGAAAAGATTTAAATCTCCGAGATGGTTTCTCAATTTTTAAGTTTACCGACATAAAACCAATTTGTGAAATGGATCGTCAAAAAAGGGTTTGACCCAAAAATGAGCAAAATGATATCGATAAACAATATTTTCGAAAAGGGTCAAAAGGCTAGAGAGTTAAGCATCCTCATCATCGATTTTACTTTTAAAAATAATGTTTAGTTGATCGTCCGGATGTCGAAATGTCAGCCAACACCAACAACAGTCTTTCTCAAGACTACACTCTCCCGGATAGTCACCGGCACATCATAATCCACTTACGCTACTGGGTTCAACCCATTCACTCTTAAAACCATGTTTCCATTTTAGTTTTGCCAAAACGAAATTGTGTAGCTGTTATGAGAGAGAAAATTAATGTTTTTACAGACTAAGCTAGACATCAGTTTTCTAATTACTATTTCTTATCGTATGAAAACAAGATAAAGAACGATCAATTAGTTATTGAAAATATCGATATAAGATTTCAGTAAGGCTACCATCACGCACAAGTTTAGATAATGGTATGCTTTGAATTTACAAGTAAACCTCTTAGCTCCTCCCATTAGCATGTACACCTCTGGTTACGCCCTACACACTCTTTACCCCTTTGCTTAGTTATTTTAGCACTATTCTTTTAAATCTTATGATATAAATATCCCTCGTAGACCTTTCTATACATCTACCATATATTCATATATTAACTTTAGGTTAAGCCATGTTTAGTTCTAAGATTTTCACTCGTATTACTCTTTAATAAGATGTCACACTTAGGAATTTACTATTTCCTTTAGCCAATCAGGACTCAGCGATAATATCATATTGATTGTAAGATGACACCTGTCATGAAGTTATTATAAATAGAGCTCATGTAATTAGTTTAAGACAGAAGAAGAGAATAGAGTGAAGAAGCAGAAGAGTATAGAAGAGTATAGAAGAAGAAGAAGAGAGTCAGAGAAAGTAGAATAAGGATCCCGTAGCTCGTACCGAGAGCGGTCGTCCCATAACATAGCTTCTTTCGTCACATGAAGCATTAATTTTGTTCCTCCACCCATTGCGTCCATCAGGTCGTTAAGCTTCAATATAGGCCCGGCAATCCAAGGACTTGAAAACACGTTCCTTTTGTACTTTCAGCTTGATTAGATTGCTTTAGAATGGGGGGCTTATTAAGCTTAAAACACTGTGGACTTGGACCCAGGTCTCGGCATGATGAAACTGAAGGAACCGAGACAGATCGTACAGGTAATTCCTACACGCTACATTAACGACTCTGGAAAAGACATTACACTATCAGTGTATAATTACTAGTCTCCTCAGCAGCCGTTCTTAGTGTCGGTCCGGTAAACGCTCCCCCCCCCCCCCCCCCCCCCCCCCTCACTAACGTCTGCTCAATCGAGCACTACATCCCATTCCCAATCTCTGGCCAAACACAGTTAACCTACTATAATCTGGGAGCTGGATCCTGATTGGCTAAAATTTCGCGTGAGTTTAATAAATAAAATGGCGTCGTTCGACGGAGCAGTGCAAATAGTTTGCAACAAACATAATTTAACGTATTTAAATACTTATCAACGAGAAGCCTTGGTCCAAACGTGCTACAAAGAAGGGACATTTTCGTAAATCTTCCGACTGGAAGTGGAAAATTGATGATATATCTTAACATGTTGAACAGAAATCGTAAAATAGAGCAGTGAATGAACATTGGCTGTATGGACAACAGCCAGTTCATTCCTTTTGGGCAGGGTTGTCTTGCTATTTAATGTAAGTAAATTCGATATTCAAACTCAGTTCTGTTCTGAAGATAAACTTCTACGAAAAGTACTCAAGCTATATTTTCAAAGCAGAGATTCTTCTTACTGCGTCGTTTCTTAATACGTGTAATGCCTTTTGGTCCTATATAAATTCATTTTAGTTTTGGATTGTAAGTGTTGGTTTTCAAAATGAGAGTCATTGCTCGATCAGTAGGCTTATAGAAGTTCTTATTTCGGTCTGAAATCAAACTTGCAATTAAAAATCGCACTCCCGCTACGCGGTCGGGCGATTTTGTAATCGCGCGTTTGGTTTCAGACCAAATTGCATGACACGAAGTTCAATTACCATTATTTAGTAAAGTATGAAGGCTAGTCAATCATTCTACAATAATACGTGGATATTTTCGACAAAAAGACAAAGAGATACATCGATTATTCATATTTTGTAAAATTCGCTACAAAAATCTATTTTTTTCATGTGTTAGAATATTTAACTTTTCTAAAATGTTGATATAACCTAGATTTTTAGGAGTTTATTCAAATAACCTATTAAAAAATAGAGAGTCCCTTGCAATATTTGACGGTTTTGCCCTGTTAAGCTCAAAACGCGTATGGTTTTAAAATCTTGTAGATTTTTCTGCGGTTTTTGAGCGCGCGCACACATCGTGGGCTCAAATAGAACGTTCAAAAGTAGGCAGTCACTTTTTTAACTTGAAAATATACCAATACATCATGAAGGATTTATATGTAAACCAAGGAAAGGAAAGAAAGAAAAAGAAGTGAGGGAAAAAAATAAAAGAAGGCCATCTAATGGTATTAACGGCTACAAGGACGGATAAGGTTTAATGTAAATGTGCAAAGGGACAGGCGATGATGAATAAATGATCGCATGGTTTTCAAGGCGGTCAGTGATTAGTTTTTTCGGGATTGTCCGCAACTCTAGGCATGCTCGTATACATTAATTCTTAAGTTGCTTCTAAGGATTATTATGCAAAAGACACTGAAAATTATAATTATTTCATTATGTTTCCTCTCCCTAAAGGGCCGGTAACTGTACTTGCAAGTGCCAGCGGGTCTACGGGTAATCAGCAGGCAAACCTACCCGAAGTTTCACGGCCAACCGACGCCGACATGAATGACCAGAGTAAGCAAAATGAAGTTGAAGGAACTAGTAACCAGGGGAACCAAGGAAATAACGATGATCCCCACGATGGGAATAACGATGATCCCCATGATGAGAAAAACGATGATCCCCATGATGGGAATAACGATGATCCCCATGATGGGAATAACGATGATCCCCATAGTGGGAATAACGATGATCCCCATGATGAGAATAACGATGATCCTCATGATGGGAAAAACGATGATCCCCATAATGGGAATAACGATGATCGCCATGATGGGAATAACGATGATCCCCATGATGGGAATAGCGATGATCCCCATGATGGGAAAAACGATGATCCCCATGATGGGAATAACGATGATCCCCATAATGAGAAAAACGATGATCCCCATGATGGGAATAACGATGATCCCCATAGTGGGAATAACGATGATCCCCATGATGAGAATAACGATGATCCCCATAATGAGAAAAACGATGATCCACATGATGGGAATAACGATGATCCCCATGATGGGAATAACGATGTACCCCATAGTGGGAATAACGATGATCCTCATGATGGGAATAACGATGATCCCCATAATGAGAAAAACGATGATCCCCATGATGGGAATAACGATGATCCCCATGATGGAAATAACGATGATCCTCATGATGGGAATAACGATCCCCATGATGGGAATAATGATGATCCCCATGATGGGAATAACGATGATCCCCATGATGGGAATAACGATGATCCCCATGATGAGAAAAACGATGATCCCCATGATGGGAATAGCGATGATCCCCATGATGGGAATAACGATGATCCCCATGATGGGAATAACGATGATCCCCATGATGGGAATAACGATGATCCCCATTATGGGAATAGCGATGATCCCAATGATGGGAATTCGAAAAACGATGATGATGGGAATGGCGATGATCCCCATGATGGGATAGAGAGGATCCCCATGATGTGAATATTGTATATGTGTCGGTATTCCTCTCTTCCTTCCCATCATGCATTTGTATTTACTATGAGGTGGGATAAAATAGTTATACGATGTTCATTACGACACAAGTTGCTGAGAAAATCGCACTGTCTAATGGGGCCTTTAGTACTAATCTTCTTTTGACCAACGCCTTCTACATTGTTAAAACTGCCTGGTTGAAACAACCAAAAAACATTGGTTAAATTTATGCAACTGAGACAACCAGTTTTAAAATGGTTGAAATATTGGTTGTTATGAACGATTTACTTTGGGTTACAACAACCATAATAATAATGGTTGACATGAACGATTTACTTTGGGTTACAACCACCATAATATTATTGGCTATTATAAACTATTTACTTGGGATTATAACTACCAAAATATATTTGTTATTATAACCAATATTTTATATATTTTTTAAGGTCAAGGCCATGCAACTGATATTGCAACTTAGGTTACTTCCTGTAAATTTAACCAATTTCATTATGGTTGAAATTTCATTGCTAAAATCTAGCTACGATTTTAAAATTGGTAGAAATCAATAACGGAACATGCAATTTCAACATTTTGTAAAAAAATTCAAAAGAAATTCTTCATTAGTTCTTTCATTTTCAATTTTGACAGCTGAATACAGAATATGAATATATTTACTATGTGATGTTTTTTTAGTTACTTTTTTGCTTGGATAGTTATTAAGGATGTGAATTATTTTTCTTCAAGCAAATTTTGGCAGGATTCAAACACTTAACCTTCTATTTGATAGTCAGACGCTCTAACCAACTGAGCTACTGGACTATCTTTTGCAACCAAATTCCACTTCGAGAGGTTATTGAACAGCGTTCGTCCTAAGTGATCAGGATTAAGTACTGTTTAATAAACGAGCAGGAGTGTTTTACCGGGTATAAAAGACGAGGCGCAGCCGAGCTCGTTTATTAAACGGCTTAAGAAACTCCTGATGTATGTTCTCATACTGTACAGAATTCTTTACGAAATGAACCAAGTTTGATAGAGAAAATCCAAGTTAAAGTTTATGCAAATGACGACGAATCTAGATATAAAACCTCCTTCACGGTCATGATTTCTATTGTGTTTTCTTCATGAATTATTAATGAGGTTTTTAAATACCATCTAGACCTCGCTCACCAACACGTGGTCTAGTAGTAGCTCAGTTGGTTAGAGCGTCCGTTTTGTTTGGTTAAAATCTTGATCAGTATTGGTCATTTTATCAACCAATAACAAATTAGTTGTAATGACCATTTTTTTTTGGTTGTTTCAACCAGGCAGTTTTTACAGTGTAAGCGTTCTAAAATACCCGAGATAGAACTTGCGCTGCGATTGGTCTATGAGTTATAATTTTCTGGTTTATTTACAGGACCAGGTGACAGAGCTTTTCTTCACATCGCGAAAAATCTTACCACTGACGATAAGTGGACAGAACTTGGAATTAACCTTGGAATTACTAATGCAAATCTAGACAAAATAAGAGCTAACTGCGAAGAAATACAAGAACGCGCATATCAGATGCTTATTAAATGGAGAGAGTGCACTGGAAACCCAACTCGACAATCCCTCATAGAGGCGTTAAGGAGTTGTGGATATATTCAACTTATCGAAGAAATTAAAGGTGTCGTCTGATATTGACAGCAGTTTCAAGGCCCGTTTACACAGGCGATTTTTTCGGCGATTTGCAGCGCGAATTACACAGCGATTCTTGCGGCAATTCAAGTGCGATCATAAATCGCTCGTTTAAACTATCGGCGATTTTGAGGCGATTCGATAAATTCACTTCGCCGATGAATTCCCACTATTTTGAACATGTTCGAATTAAGTGCGCTTTTTCGTTGATTCATGAGATAAAAATACCGTCAGGGCACCCTACACGGTAGAATTGTTACATGTCAACAATAGCAGAAATTTTAGAAAAGGCGGACAAAGATCGTCGCTTTCCATGACAAAACAAATTGAAAAAGATTGAAACTTGATACTGCTAGTTGCAGTCAGCCTTATTGTTTATACATGCTATATACGCAAGTACGCATGCCCATTGCAGAAACCGCTGCTCAGAAATAAAATTTTTCACAAAATCGAAGCAGATCCGCGAAAATCGCAACTCAAAATCGCCTCAAAATCGCCGGTAGTTTACGCGAGCGATTTATTATCGCACGTGAATCGCAGCAAGAATCGCAGTGGAAATCGCGCTGCAAATCGCCGAAAAATTCGCCTGTGTAAACGGGCCTTTACAGCGGTTTTCGATTGAGTGGGAAACGTACCGTACTAACTTAGAGCACGTACACGATACGGTATATATTAACACTGAAATGACTTCCAATTGTTTTTTTGATGAGAATAGAAGACTGAAGACTTGCACTCACAGGTCACGTTGACTATAGGATAAATGACAACCAATCTCAACTTGTAGTTACTGCCACGGTAAAGTACGATCTTACGGTAAGGCTACGAATTTGGTGTAGCGTTTCCCACTCATACGAAATCCACTCATATCTTTTCAGTGCTATTTCTTTTGACTGAATTGACCATGGACCTTTCCTGAGATAGGTAACATGGTGCATTGTGGTCTAGCTTCGGTACAAACAAACATCTGTTGTTTATCATGCTTTACATGGCGTTGTTTGTACCAAAGGTAGACCACATTGCACCCATGTAGTTCGTCTATCTCAGAAATTCCCTATTGGGCTTACAAAAGTTGAATTCAGGAATTTAGTATTTTGGGTGTTGAAGGGAAGATAAATCGAAGAACCCCACCCAAACACTAAAATCAAATAGGAGAAAGAACAAGTAAGAAATTCCCTTCTGGAAATGATGACTATTACTCAAGATAGTCTAAGTATGTTAAGGCCTGGGTTGAAGGCCATTTATGGCTTGAGCTATTTTATTATTTTTCTTATGTTGTCGTTTCTTACTCAATCCTTACCAAAATTGGCATGGCCATTGGACTTTATGGGCTTAAAGTTTTAGAATGAAAATGTTTGAGTTAAGGTATCAGGGTACCCCTAGCGTCCAGTGTGCATTCAACTCTTAATAGCACAAAACCTTTTAATCGAAACCTCAACAAAGTATGCATTTTCTGAAAGCTGAATAAATGTAGAAACTATTCCTTTTTTCCTTTATGTAAAATACATTCATCCTTTTAAGTTAGAGCGAATTATTCAAATTTTCACCGTGGCATCTTCGCGGAGCTCGATGACAGCCGGTAATGATCGGAAACCAATGTTTATTACCTTTCCGAGGTCACAAGACATCACTTATCAAAAACTTGTCTCCGATTTTGGATTAGTTGCTCCATTGCTTTTTTATACGTTCTTAAAGTTATGACGCTGCTATATCACCGGTATGCAAGCCAAAATTCACGATAACTTTGGAAATAAGCAAAAAATAAAAACTCGGAGACATATTTTGAAGAACAACTATTCAAGATGACTTCCTCAAACTTTCAGTTAAATCGGTTAAATTCCCTTTGACAACGGGCTCAAAATGAAGGGGTAGCTAAACGCAAAATCACTTCCGAGAAAAACACAAAAATGTTTCTGACTGAGCGGAAGCGTCTTTGTTGACACAAACCGTATTTTTTTTATTACTCGCTATTAAAAATCACTATCGAAAATTTTTTTGGGGGAAAATCGAAGAATATTATATATTTTATCGCAAAATGTAAAAATGTAAAAATCGATACTTTTGAGCAATCTTGGTACACCCTGATACCTTAAGGCGATCACGTAACCTCGATACTCACTTCCTTGTACCCAAAATTTTTGAATGACAATGGGGTGATGGTTATCATCTCTCCTTAAAATGTTATGGCATATTTTCATATTTATATGGATCTACCCTAACACTTGAACAAACACCTGCTCGTTTAGGGGATATAATTATACAGCTTCTCATTAATCCCATATGGGTAACTGTCCAATTATTTTCTTAATTGGACAGGTCTTGTTGATATGAGATTAACTAGGCAGCTATATAATTAATAGGTAAAGGGATTTCATGCTTCCCAATCAAGAAATAATTAGACTCGAAAAATTCCTCTGACTGCCAAATTGGACTCGGCCTACGGCCCCATCCAATTTTGTCAGTCCTCAGAATTTTCCTCCAATCATTTCTTAATTGGACAGCATGGAGTCCTATTACATATACTTATACCTGCTTGTTCAATCAAACATAGGCAAATATCCCTCAAATGAGTAATGGTTAGTACGCCACTCTCTATATGAAACTTCCTTAACGCCTGCACTACAATTGCCAATGCCAGTTTTGGCGAGGTTTTTGAGTAAAAAATGACAGCAAAAGAAAAATGAAATGGTTCTAGCCATGCATTAATGGCCTTCAAACCAGGCCTTAACCTACTTGAGATCAGATTGATCCCAAGTTTCGGGAGGTTTAACCCAGGAATACGCCGAGAGATATGATAATGAAAGGGGACTGTACCCCACCCTTTACTCATGAGAGTGTTGAAAATTTAATCTTAGATGTCCCGCGTCAAAATAGCTATAGGAATCCACCGCAAGGGGGACAACAGGCTACAGAAACACATTTCCAACACATTACCAATTATATCGTACACGACTGGAAGTTTATCGGTAGATACCTTGATGTTGAAGAGAACGCTATACGTCAGATAGACAAAGATTATAGCACAGCTAGAGAAAAAGCTTCTCATATGCTTATCAAGTGGAAGCAAACCAATGGAAACGAGGCCACATTAGAAGTTCTCAAAGCAGCACTCCGAGATGCTGAAAGAGAAGACGCCGTAAGCAAACTCTAAGGTTAGTCAGCAGTTTCAATTTCAGGTAAGGTAAACAACTTATTCGTTGCATTGTGCGATTGGTAATGTTCGGATTGTTAATGCGAGCATAGTTAGTCGTACGTTACTGCTATATTGTGTATTTTCTTGCTCTTGTTGTTGCTCCTGTTGTCAATATTAGTCGTTGCTGTTGTTACTCCTGTTGTCTATGTTGTTGCTGTTGTTACTCCTATTGTTGATGTTAATTGTTGCTGTTGTTACTGCTGTTGTCGATGTTAGTTGTTGCTGTTGTTACTGTTGTTGTCGATGTTAGTTGTTGCTGTTGTTACTGCTGTTGCCGATGTTAGTTGTTGCTGTTATTACTCCTATTGTTGATGTTAGTTGTTGCTGTTGTTACTCCTATTGTTGATGTTAGTTGTTGCTGTTGTTGCTGCTGTTGCCGATGTTAGTTGTTGCTGTTGTTACTCCTATTGTTGATGTGAGTTGTTGCTGTTGTTACTCCTATTGTTGATGTTAGTTGTTGCTGTTGTTACTCCTATTGTTGATGTTAGTTGTTGCTGTTGTTACTCCTATTGTTGATGTTAGTTGTTGCTGTTGTTACTCCTATTGTTGATGTTAGTTGTTGCTGTTGTTACTCCTATTGTTGATGTTAGTTGTTGCTGTTGTTACTCCTATTGTTGATGTTAGTTGTTGCTGTTGTTACTCCTATTGTTGATGTTAGTTGTTGCTGTTGTTACTCCTATTGTTGATGTTAGTTGTTGCTGTTGTTACTCCTATTGTTGATGTTAGTTGTTGCTGTTGTTACTCCTATTGTTGATGTTAGTTGTTGCTGTCGTTACTCCTATTGTTGATGTTAGTTGTTGCTGTTGTTGCTGCTGTTGTCGATGTTAGTTGTTGCTGTTGTTATTGCTGTTGTCGATGTTAGTTGTTGCTGCAGTGCTGTTCATTTTCCCCCTGAGATTAATGAGAGTACTAGTCTAACTATGGAAATCGGTCTCCCATAACGTTTCTAAAATGATAATTTTTTTCTTTTCAGAGTTGTTAAATGAATAAGCCAAGCTGCCCTGAATAAATATCAAAAACGAATTGATTAGAAAGACAAAATATTTCATAAATTCTAAATGTTGAAAATTAGTCCCAAACGCCGGATAACTGCCGGCAAAAGACATAGCGACCTTGTTGTTTCCACCATAACGGACGACACCAAGATAAGCACTATATTTATAACATTAGTACATCCACCAAAACCACCTGAGCCGATTCTAGTCAGCTCCTAATATGGGAACCCTCTGATCGCGCACGCTTGGATAGTCGTCCTATTTAAACGAATATATGGTTTGTACTCTAGCACAGAATCGTAAAGAAATGAACGTGTACACAGAGAATTGTCATAATGGCAACCACTTTTCTTATCTCTCTAAGATCGAACAATTTTATATTATCGTCTTTAAATACCATCCTGTACTGAACCTAAAATTAGCACAAGAATAAAAAGTGTGAATTCCTTTACCAATCCCGATAATCTATCTCGCTATTCAATTTTCAACCAACTGTTTGTATGCGAAACAATTTTTTTCGAGATTGTCGGTTCACTAATTTTTGCAAGAAATCCAAAATCAAGGATTTGTACAAGAACTTAGTAGTATAAAAGAGAAAAAAAGGGCACAATTTGTACTTTATGAAAACGCGGATTGATAGTTTTGTTGGGATATTTCACTTCAGGCTCATTTCTGAGCAATTATTACATCTAGGCGAAGAGTCTCACATGTTGGACAAACATTGACCATAGGCATCCCAAAACGAGTCCCTGGAAATACTCCAGTTTCCAGCTCCTTTGTGCTCAGGGTTATATTATCGCCTCGATTTTGTGTAGTACTTTTAAAGTATTTGTATTGATCAGGGTTAATTAATAATGTGCATCCTCTACCATGCTTTAACGTTGAGTCTGTAATCGAGGAACACGGCGGTGTTTCACGAATTCCTAAATGGTTTATTTCCACCCAAATCGTTGTCCATTAAAATAATAATAATAATTATTATTACATCCATTTTGAAATCACAAGCAAATCCTGCAATCTGATTGGTTCCCTGCAGCAGTGATTTCAGCATAAATTGCACGATTTTGAGCTCTAAATTGCACGATTTTGCATATCAACTGATATGAACCAATCACAAGAGAGACATGTCATTTTCTAGCCAATTATATCATATCAAGGAATCCATCTGAGTGTTGAGCTCACCGCTTCTTGCGAAAAAAAAGAGCCACGGCTCAGAAAAGGAGTTTCTGAAGAACGATTTTACCGTCAAAAGACTTAAAAAGCCGTAAAAAGGACTTAAAAAGACCAACTGATCACTTAAAATCGTCAAAAGCATCTTTGTAAAGTAACTGCTTAAGTAAGTTGAAGATATTACAGCGAAAAGCAGTGGGAGAAAATGCAATCGGCATCTTTTGAATGTGACTTCTTGACGATTGATCGTGGAAAATGGTTTCCTTTTCAATCTTTAAAGCATAGCAACACATCGAAAATACAATCATTAAAAGAAGTTTTTCTTCAGAAGAAAATTTTTGCTGAGCTACGTGACTTCTTAAGGACAACCGAAGGACTAAACAACCTTTGATTTTGCTGTTTTCTCGGCACAAGTGTGATCTTAACATGTTGAACAGAAATCGTAAAAATACAAGCAGTGAGCATTGGCTGTATGGACAACAGCCAGTTCATTACAACCCTTTTGGGCAGGATTGTCTTGCTATTTAAAGTAAGTAAATGTTTCTTAATTTGTAAAACTTTTGGTCCGATATAAATTCATTTAGTTTTGGATTGAAAGTGTTGGTTTTCAAAATGAGAATCATTGCTCGATCAGTATAAACAAGTTCTATTGACAGCATGTTTGAATCGACTATTTGTAGATTGTAAGTCATGTCGGTTTAACTGGAAAAAACGTCTTTTTCAAAAAAGATTTCAAAATGGATATAATAAAGTGGTAATTGAACTTCATGTCGTGCAATTTTGGTCTGAAATCAAACTTGCAATTACTAATCGCACTCCCGCTATCCGCGGTCGTGCGATTTTGTAATCGCGCGTTTGATTTCAGACAAAATTGCACTCCACTCAGTTCAATTACCATTATTAATCATCATCATCATCATCATCATCATCTAATAATAATAATAATAATCTAATAATAATTTTAATAATAATAATGATAATAATAATAATAATAATGATGATGATAATAATAATAATGATGATGATGATGATGATGATGATGATAATAATAATGATGATGATGATGATGATGATGATGATGATGATGATGATGATAATAATAATTTGTCACTGCCCCGACGTCATAATCAATGGCTGCATAGTGCAAGTCGAGTGCTGCGATCATGTACGCATGGACTATATTGGTTTGTTATATGCTAAGTGTTGAATTCTATTTGTTCTCTGCATTTCCCAATTATTGCATTTGTATTAAATATTGTAGTTAATGTCGATTGGAATATTTAGGAACTAGATCTAGACCAATAATACTTAAAACAATAAAGCTAGGTTCACACTATTAGCGTCGTAAGCGTCGGAGTCGTCTATTTAGTGTGAATTAAAACAACGCAAGCGGAATCGTTGTTCCCATAGTTACCAGGTTTGCCACTAGTTTTAAAAATGAATGGCTCTGAATGGCCTGGGTATGAGCTCTGTCATTGGTCAAAGCTTCCGATTCCGATTCTGTTTCTTTGGTTCACACTGATCCGTGAGCGTTATAATCGGAATCGGAGTCGGAAGAAAAAGAAACCCTTCTGATCCTTCGGTTCCGGTTCCGGTTCCAGTTCCGGTTCCGTTGCCCTTCTGCTTCCGATTCCGACTCCAATTATTGGTTCACACTAGATTGTAAGCTGCTCTTACGACTCCGCTTCCGATTCCGCTTCCGCTTCCGTCGCTAGTGTGAACCAGCCTTGACACGTAATGCGGAGGTTCCAAGTCCACACTCGTAGCCCAATAACATTTTATACTTCTGATTTTTCAAATTTTAAATGCTAACTAATTGTTTGGTTATTTTCTAGAGTTCTGTGAAAAAGAGGGACAATCAATTAATTTTTAGTAAAATAGTAGCTTTTTTTTGAAAACTTTCCGTGTTTACATTTGCGCGTTTTTACCGCAAAAAAGGGTGAACTTTCACGTACTCATGATTTCGACTCGGACAATAGCGAACCAATCACCGTTGCAGCAGTTTCCATTGGAATAAAAATCCTGTCCCCAAAAAAAGAACTATAAATTATCAATTTGAAACGATTTCAAATCAATTTTCCGTGATCAGAGTTTTAAATTCTAAGATATTCTAACACATTTGTTGAGCTTGTGGGACATAGCAACGGTAACTAAGGAGAGTCGGAATCATGAAATCTGACGGCTAAACGTCGCTACCCTAATTTTGTATTTCCTTATTTTACTTCTAGTATGATATGATGTACTTTCATCGTGCAAAATTAAAATTAAAATTAAAAAAAAAAAATCTGATGATGAGATCTTTTGCCCATAAACGTCCTTAATAGTCCGCTTCAAAGTTCCCTGCGCTATCATGAAAGATAGCCGTGCCTTTGCATGGAAGGGAGACGAACTGTAAGCTTGCATCAAATCACATGTCTCTATCATTGGGAGCTCACCGTTCTTCGATGCAAAGGCACGGCTACCTTTCATGTTTCCCCGAAGTTTCCTAATTTAGCCCGCACTTGCGAAACATAGCTGCGTGCAACAAATTTTGCTTCCAAGACGAAAAAATGTTTTTGCTATGCGGCAGGAACATTTCATGCTTCCAAGACGCATGGAAACAATGTTCCCTGGTTTTTCCTTGATTAGCCACGAAAGTCGACATTCTAAAAGTTTGTTACTTTACAACGCTCGCTCAGTCTTGAAAGTGCGCATGCGCTAACCGATGTTGCTCTCTTTCCCTGATGTTTCCTGACTGTTTTGCCACCTTTGGAAACATTTAAGGAAACATGTTTCCTCGTTTAGCCAGACCCTAAGAAACTATCAAGGGTTAAGTTCTACTAAAATGTACTGAGTCAGTAGAGTGAACAGACTGTAGGTACGTATTACTCTTCATCAAAAATATGTCAAACGTCAGGTTTGGTCCCCTATAATGGACATGTATGCCTTATAGACCCTATACGCACTTCCACAAATTACAATATTTGGCCAAAAAAGCATACATTTTTTGAATCGAAAGCTAAATAAACGTAGTTTTTGAAAATCCATTTATCTAGTTAATCTTGAAGAAAGAGGGATAGTAGGGGTGCATTTGAATACGAAGTTGGTTGAGAATAAAGTCAACGCAGTAGGTTTTATAAAGTAACATAACATTAGCCAAAATTTTAATGTAAGCTCGCCAGAATTAGAACGTGGCTGCAGGACGGGTAAAAACTTTGAATTCAAATGCTCAAGCTCTAGTGCGCGCGATAAATACGAAATGACGAGTTTGAAATTGAAAAGTTATGTTGTAAATACGAAATGACGAGTTTGAAATTGAAAAGTTGTGTTGTAAATACGAAACGACGAGTTTGAAATTGAAAAGTTGTGTTGTAAATACGAAATGAAGAGTTTGAAATTCAAAAGTTGTGTAGTAAATACGAAATGACGAGTTTGAAATTGAAAAGTTGTGTAGTAAATACGAAATGACGAGTTTGAAATTGAAAAAATGTGTTGTAAATACGAAATGAAGAGTTTGGAATTGAAAAGTTGTGTTGTAAATACGAAATGACGAGTTTGAAATTGAAAAGTTGTGTAGTAAATACGAAATGTCGAGTTTGAAATTGAAAAGTTGTGTTGTAAATACGAAATGACGAGTTCTAAATTCAAAAGTTGTGTTGTAAATACGAAATGACGAGTTTGAAATTGAAAAGTTGTGTAGTTAATACGAAATGACGAGTTTGAAATTGAAAAGTTGTGTTGTAAATACGAAATGACGAGTTTGAAATTGAAAAGTTGTGTAGTAAATACGAAATGAAGAGTTTTGAAATTGAAAAGTTGTGTTGTAAATACGAAATGACGAGTTTGAAATTGAAAAGTTGTGTTGTAAATACGAAATGACGAGTTTGAAATTGAAAAGTTGTGTAGTAAATACGAAATGACGAGTTTGTTGTAAATACGAA
This sequence comes from Actinia equina, assembly GCA_011057435.1. NCBI lineage: Eukaryota > Metazoa > Cnidaria > Anthozoa > Actiniaria > Actiniidae > Actinia > Actinia equina. Next base: position 75,608 of record WHPX01000168.1, on the reverse strand, counting down.
ATGACGAGTTTGAAATTGAAAAGTTTTGTTGTAAATACGAAATGACGAGTTTGAAATTGAAAACTTGTGTTGTAAATACGAAATGAAGAGTTTGAAATTCAAAAGTTGTGTAGTAAATACGAATTGACGAGTTTGAAATTGAAAAGTTGTGTTGTAAATACGAAATGACGAGTTTGAAATTCAAAAGTTGTGTAGTAAATACGAAATGACGAGTTCGAAATTGAAAAGTTGTGTTGTAAATACGAAATGACGAGTTTGAAATTGAAAAGTTGTGTAGTAAATACGAAATGACAAGTTTGAAATTGAAAAGTTGTGTAGTAAATACGAAATGAAGAGTTTGAAATTGAAAAGTTGTGTTGTAAATACGAAATGACGAGTTTGAAATTGAAAAGTATTGTTGTAAATACGAAATGAAGAGTTTGAAATTGAAAAGTTGTGTAGTAAATACGAAATGAAGAGTTTGAAATTGAAAAGTTATGTTGTAAATACGAAATGAAGAGTTTGAAATTGAAAAGTTGTGTAGTAAATACGAAATGAAGAGTTTGAAATTGAAAAGTTGTTGTCAAAATACAAATCATGAATTTTGGCGGGGATCGTACGCCATAATTTCTCGTAAGTCAGTGCAAATTCCATGTATTTCGGAAGGTCCTTGAAAGAAAGAGGCTGATTTCTCTGAGCCATTAGACATTTTTCTTGGCCAGAACCAACGATAACAGCATTTTTCTCTTGGACAGTATTCTTTAACTTGACGATACTTTGGGTCCGTGAAAACAATGTTTCTTCCGAACACAGAAACCTTTTTAAATTCAGGATCTGGATTATCGGTTGAATTGTCTAAATATTATAGATAATCATACGGTTTTGATTTCAATTTGGGATTAGTGGTCTATCATCAATGCTGCGTTCTGATTGGATGACCTATTACTAGGTTATATAAGTTATAGCCTAACTATATAGCGAAAAATAATGGCTTTGAAAAGTAAAATATTAAACTTACTTTTTTTTTGAAACTTGTTTTTGTATGGGCGCGAGGTGTAATTGCTAACTATACACACTCTTATAAACAAGAACAGTTATTTTTTATTCCCAGTCGGTAATTTATTATTACCAGTTCCTCCATTTCCTACTTTTCGTGTTTCACTCTACATGGGTTGTTAATTGCGTACCAAAGAAAAATCTTATTTACCATCTTGGATTCCCAAACTTCACCTACAAAACCGCCATTTTGCCTGGCAGAGAAAATAGCGCTTTGCTTATAGCATTTGATTGTTTCTGGCGCGCAATGCATTGTGTTGACTAAGATTCTTTAAAGGAATCATTTGCGAGAATACTGCGGTGTCAACTATGCCATCGAGGATGCAATTAATCTCTCCACTGGTGCCGATTTTTTTTTTTGGCAAAAACGGATATCAAAAATGCATTTAGCATCATCCCCATTTACAGTGTAACATCTTTGGAATAAAAAGCTGGCTGTTTACTTTTATGATCGCTGCATGCCTTTATTTGGGGAGCTTCAGTTCTTGTAAAACGTTTGAAATGTTTATTGCAGTGGAATGGGTAGCCAACAAAAGATTGATAAATACCCCATTTTACATTTGCTAGTTGATTTTCTTGTAGTGAGTTCTTAGACGTAAGTATTTGGACATTTCTATGGCACTAGTAAAAACTATGCGGTCCATCTAGTATTTTGTCCTTTGCAGGCATTGAACTCGATACCCCGCAGCAACTTGTTGTACGTTTACCTGACGGGACAAAGCCCAAAAATGCCCTGCATTTCTAATTTCTTCAAAGAAAGAAAGTTACTTTGAAAGACTTCCAGTCTCTTTCTTTTCGCATGGGAAGCCTGTGGTGAATGTCGTGACGTCACGAAGCTTTCTTAGAATTTTGGATGAAAGGCAGGGCGGAAGTGTGGGATAACGAAACTAGTGGCCGTAAAAGTACTCTAAACTACAACAAGATAGGTAAAAATGATATTAAATTACTTCTCTAAAAATTCTTCTAGTGTTCAATGTCAATTCAAAGTGTAAAAACATTGTAATGTGAATATTCGATCAAGTTTTCTCGAAATAGAGTGCAGCTACTGGCGAGCCTTGATAAATTATATGTTTGTCGAAAAGACACATACATATCGAAAAGACACGAATAATATATATAGATATATGTCGCGGAAAAGCCCTGAATATATATCAGACGCATTTGATTAAGCCATTTTCTTTAATATACGTGTTTCAATGTATAGATAAGGATATATCCTTTTTCGACAAATATACATTAGTCGTCGATATTTAGAGCCTTCTTGACAAGCATAGTTTTGACTGTAATTCGTGAATAATGTTAACTCGAGTCGATAATCCGTGACAGAAACACTCTTTCACGTGCTTGATATGGCTTCTCAAACTATTAATAATTCTCGGAGAATTTCAAAGTTGCCCAAATTTTATGCTGATTTAAGAACACGTTTTCAAAACTTCGATGGAGTTACTACGACCCGAGTTCGAGTTCGAGTTCGAGTCTATTTCCGACTGAGTTCGAGTTAGGTACCAGTTTTATTAATCAAACAAGTTTGGGGCGGAAATACTATTGATAAAAGAAATTGAAGAAAAGTATTATAAGATTTCATTGATTTCACAAACTGGTTTATGGAGCCGGGTTGTGTGTCAGGCCGAGTCTAGACGTGACATAGGCTTCTGTGAAAGTATTAATGAATATATTATGATGCTTTGTGGTAAAGAGCAAAGAGAAGTCTTTGTTCTGACATCTATTCTGAAAATGAGTTGTGTCGAACAGCAAACAACAATTTTAAGTTTGAAAAAAAAAAATCTTGTACGATATTTTTCACTTAATTAATTAGCTGTAGCCGAAAGTGCAAGATATATAGGTTGGAATTTCCCTTATCCTTGTACTGGCTTATGGAGCCGGGTTGTGTGTCAGGCCGAGTCTAGACGTGACATAGGCTTCTGTGAAAGTATTAATGAATATATTATGATGCTTTGTGGTAAAGAGCAAAGAGAAGTCTTTGTTCTGACATCTATTTTGAAAATGAATTGTGTCGAACAGCAAACATCATAAAATACATAAAAACAACTGAGATCTTTTTAAAATTGGTTGAAATTTCCCTTATCCTTGTACCACATGGTCAGGAAATAATTTTGTGTCATAAAAGTTGTAAAAGAGAAGAAAAAAATTCATTCAGAGAACTGACCATTGCATTCAGAAAACAGACGTCGATACCAAAAAAGTGCTATTTTCGCCGTCAATCAGCGGTAACGATCGCAGGATCACAAACATAGCTATTCAATGGAGAACTCATGGATACTAAAGTGTATTTATTTTGAGTTATAATTATTGTGTAGAAATTATTATATGAGTATATATTTTGTGATTGAGTGATTTGTGTAAGTTGTTAGAATTTAAATAAATTGAATAAATTTGTAATGAGTTTTAGAAATATACGGTACTGTTATAGGGTTAGCCTGCTTGCAGACAGAATTACGAGAGTTAAATATAGAGAGTTAAGAAAATTCGATATTTATAAATCATCATTCACATTCTTCATTTGTAATAAAATCGTTCAATTGACCCGTATGAAACTTCGTGTCTAACTTTAGTTATTATTTGTACGAAAAAAAGCGTTATTTCAAGGTTTTCCTTACCCCATATAGCCCTTCGTCCACTTATTTAGGCGAATAAAGGATGATTCATGAATCTGAATTTTCGCAATATACATACAGCCAAAAACCAAGATTAGGCTGCCTTTGGTATGATATTTTGAAACTACCATAAATCCTCTATTTAGCCCCCCTGGGGGCTTATTTATTTCAGGCACGTTTGAGGGAGGGCTTATTGGAGAGAGGGGGCTTAATTGAGAGGGGGGGGGGGGGGGAGCTTATTGATTTAGTCGAAACGCAGTTTGTAATATGATTGTAACTCAGGATTAAACGGAAGCATTACTATTGACCATCTCGCATAATCTGTAGTGATGTACATGGCATTTTTATGATTTGATTCACCTGTGTTAGTCTCTCAAGTATAATTTACGATTATTGTGAATAGCAAAACTAAAACACGGTAACATTAACAAAGCAAGCTAAAAAGAAATGTTCTGAACAACCAAGACTTTAATAAATCACCTTTAATCAGTACACGTGATTCTTCAACTGTGAAAGGGGGAGGGGGGCTAAAAAGAGAGGGGGGCTTAACAAATTTCTTCCTTTTAAAAAGGGGGAGCTTATTAGAGAGGGGGGGCTTATTTGAGAGGGGCGCTAAATAGAGGATTTACGGTATGTATGCTATGGAATGATTTTTAATCATTAAAATATTCTATGCAGAACACAGTGTTTGGACTTAAGCAGGGGGAAGGGGAGTGGGAGGGAGGAAAATTGAGAGGGTAGTATAGACAAAATTGATAAACAAGACCGATAAATAGGCGAATGAATGCATACGGAAAAAGTAAATTTATATACAGTCAATTCAAAAAATGTTGTCGTCGACCAGCTCAAGCCTACGCGACTGGACCGAAAGGAACTCTGGGTAGCAATCATTGAAGCCGAGTTGACTCCATAATTTTATCCGACTAGTTATGCCTGGTTTACAGCACGAACCTTCGTAGGCGAGCGGGAAGTGTCGAAGGAGACTTTTTTTAATGCCTTCATATTTTCGAAATTGTGAACTGAATCATAACTACTTTGTATTTCTTTCCCTAAACCCGGAGGCATGCATTTGATGGATTGTTTCTGGCCATTATTATCTTATTACCAGCGGGAACAATTAATTCAGAACGAATATTTAACCGCTTCAGTGATTTTTACCCATATTCCTTTCGGTCCAGTCGCGTAGGCTTGAGCCGGTCGACGACAACGTTTTTTGAATTGACTGTATATAGCTAGTTGCGTGACAGTTATATTTGTCTATTTCGTTTTGGTCAACCTTCTTGGGAATGGCTGTATGTATATAAATGTGGATGCTGTATGTTTGCGTTTTGATATTTTCATCAATGGAATTCCAGATTTTAGGACCAAAGAAATGAAGGTTAAATTTACTTTAGTTCTAATCTTGGGTATGCAAAAAGATTTGTTGCTTAGTATAATACTATTGGCCTATTGTACAGAAAAGAAGCAGGGGCAAATCCAGGGATGGTAAAGGGGGGAATAGTTAACCTCTTTTGCTCCAATTTCTCAGAGTAAATCCTTAGTAAGCCACCCCCTTTTCCTCGCATTTCTGGTAGTAAAACCTTTGTAATAGTCACCCCCCTGGATTCCCCACTGAGGAGTATGAAAGAGACAGACTAGGCAATTTATTAGAGAATAATCTATTCATAAAACTATATTAGTTGGATAAGAACCTGTTTTAGGCTAAAATTTCAAAGCAGGTTCTGATTTTATCAAATAGAGTCAAAACAAAACAAATACAAATCAAAGAAAATAAGCTTTACAAAGTAAATTACACACAGTGTAGCTTTAAGGTGCACATAGAATTTGTATTTGCTTAGATTGCAGCCCAGGATTGCAGTCATTTGGAGAAAACTTTATGCATAATTTAAGAAAATAAGAACCTGTTTAAGAAACTAAATAGCCTAATTTTGCAGTAAACACAACTTCCAGTTATATAAGAACTTTTTTAGCTAACTTGGAAAAATCTAGGTTCTTATACGCGGGTTTTTACTGTATCTGTTATAGATATGTTATATAATTCACTCGTTTAACTGGAGATCTGTTAATCAGTAAATTATTAAACCTATGAATAAACCTTTTTTGACATGATATAATGAAACATGATATACGGTTTTGCCAGCATTTAAGGTATCAGGAGGGGTTTTGGACCCCTATAGCACTACCTCACATTTTCCAGGGTCTGTGTTCAAACCATTTACTTTTAAAATCATTTATGCCTCTTAGTATTGGCGAAACGAAATTGTATAGCTTGGTTCGTCACATGAAGGCCAGTTAAGTACTGTTTAATAAACGAGCAGGAGTGTTTTATCGGGTATAAAACACGAGGCGCAGCCGAGTGGTTATAGACCCGATAAGACACGATCTGCGAGTTTATTAAACGGCTTAGAAAACTCATGATGTATGTTCTCATATTGTACAGAATTCTTTACGAATTGAACTAAGTTTGATAGAGAAAATCCAAGTTAAAGTTTATGTAAATAAAGACGAATCTATATCAGATACAAAATCACCTTCATGGTCATGATTTCTATTGTGTTTTCTTCATGAATTATTAATGAGTTTTCTAAGAAGTATTAATTTTGTTCATCCAACCATTGCATCCATCGTTAAACAGTGCATTTTATCATGGGTCTTTTCAAGGCCCGGCAAGGACTCGAAAGTTTATCTTTTGTACTTTCAGGCTAATTCGATTGCTTTAAAATGACTGACTTAAAATACTGTGGATGTGGACAAAGCTTACCGCCTGATGGAACCGAAGGAACTGTTACAGTTGGTTGGTTCCAGGGAGAAAACAAAGTAGTACACGGCTGTATTGTGAAAAATGACAAAAAGTTCAGGAAGTTGATAGATTTTGAGGAAAAGAAACCAAAATATTTTGCTTATATCCCTCGTGTTGAGATGAACTCAAATGAGACCTTTAAGATTAGTGTTCATCGTTTTACAGATCCTGAATCGCCTAAAGAATGTGAAGTTCGAAATTTACAGAACAAGAAATTAGATGTGCACGACGATCATGGTTACATATTTGTACCATGTGAAGATGAGTCAGAAAAAAAGACCAAAAAATTCAACAAATCACGTTTTTTAAAGAAGCATAGCAAAAGTATAGAAATTGCAATTCCCCTTAATGTATGTAAGAGTGGAAATGTTATGGGATTGAGACAGATAGAGAACTCAGATAGAGTACGCATAAACATGTTCTTTAGCTTTGAGATTAAAGCTAGCAGTCCTAATGGAAGTAGACATTACATTAAAGACAGTGATTTCGATAAGCTAGAAGACACCGGTCCACTTCTTACGGAAAACTATCTAGTTGGATATTACGAAGTCAAGTCAAGGAACGAAATCAAGATTTATACTTTAAGTTCAGATCACAAAGGTAATTCCTACACGCTACCGTAACGACTCTGGTAAAGGCTAGACCAAATAACTAGTTTTATTACACATTTAGGGTCGATTATAGGTGAAATAAAGCCGTGAATAATAAAAACCATATCAGTTAAGTGATACGATATCCCTTCACGGTAAAACTGTCCAACAAGATATCGAAACATATTTTAGTTTTGACCAATCAAAATCGACCCTAATTGTATTATAATCAAATGAACACGTGATAATCTCCGTTCATTTCATTTTCGATATGATTATTCCATTCCATCCCATTCATTCTGCTATGAGCCATGTCTGCCATGTTATATGACAATAAACGAAGGAACCTTATGAAAATGCTATGTAAACATGGCGGATAAAACACATGAAAATGGGTGGAAAACTAAGTTTAGAAGTTGTTGCATTCTGTTGACCAAATATCGTAAAGGAGTCATGTAAAAAAGCAAAGAAAAGAAAGAGAAAGAACTGAGGGGAAAAATTGAAAGAAGGCCATTTAATGGTATTACCCAGTCAGTGAGTCAAAGGAACAGTTGATATTGAATAAGGCACACATTACATTGTCCAAGATTAGTTTTTTCGGGATTGTCCGCAACTCTTGCCATACTCATATACAGCAATTCCTTGAGTTCTTGGTTCTTTATTAGAATTACTGTGCGAAACACACTGAAAATTATTATTTTTTCATTATGTTTTCTATCCTCTGAAAGAACCAAGAATTGTACTCACAGAAAGAGCTTTATCAACTGAAATGTCAGACTCCACCGATGTTGGCATTGAAGAAACTAACGATGAGACTACGGATAACCAGGAGACAAACCTACAACCGTCAACCGACGCCAATATCCTGGGCAGCCAAACAGGTAACCAAGGAAATAAATATGACTCTCATTATGGGAATAACGATGGCAGACGTAACCAGCATCACGAATAGACCCCTTGCCAAAAATGGCGGCCGCAAATTCGGTTGAGTTCAAATACCAGCACGGAAAGAGCACCTTTATTTTAGTAATAACATACATGAAAAAAATTACTCAATTCTGATTGGCTTAGAGCAGTGTCGTTAAAACGAAATACAGTGCAAAAAAGTGTAATTCAGTGCAAAAAAGTGTAAGACAGTGCAAAAAAGTGTAATTCAGTGCAAAAAAGTGTAAAACAGTGCAGAAAAGTGTAACACAGTGCAAATTACAAACGGGAAAATGGCAAACAATTCACGGATTTTACTATCAAACAACTAAAAAACAGTTCAAAAAAGAAAACACAAGTAAAAGTACATCGTTATTGCTGAATATATGGAAGAAATAGTGAGAAGAAAACAAACCATGACATGAATGGAGGGAAATGAGCCAGCCGATGTAAAGAAAATACTCGAGCGATTTTTTGCCGAAGTAAAGCAAAAACTAAAACAGAAACGAAAAAGACTATGAGCAAGACCATTAAACGTGACGATGTGGTAAGTGCTTACACAATACTTTGGTCTACAAGGTCCCAAGCTGAGCCGCAAAGTTTTTTGAACACTTTCAACGACTGTTGGGTATAATGTTTTTCAATGTTTCTTACAACTCCAGTTTAAAATAGGTAAAAAACTATTTGAATTACATGTATTTGAAACCAAAATCGCTTTGAATATAGTTTGTTGAATGAAAGCTTATGCGTTGAATATTTCACATATTTTCGTCTCTTTCTTTTGTAATTTTTTTCATGTATGTTATTAATTAACAATTATACGCCGAAGTGAATATCGGGGAATATTTACCGAGACGCGAGTCTTTCTCTGATATTCACTGTGGTTGAGCCATTTTGGATTATCGTGTGATAGTGTGAGTTTCTCGACTGATTGGCTCAGTAATTATTGGGGAATATTTACCTCGCCGCTCGAAGACTCGCGTCTCGGTATGATTCCCCGATATTCACTTCGCCTTGGGCGAATAATTGTTAACTAGAAAAGTACACAGGTGATTATTGAAAATCTGATTATAATGAATCTTTGTAGGGTTGCTAAAGCAAAGGTGATCTTTCCAGTGCTGCTATTGTTTTTTTGATTTGACGCATTTCAATTTTCGGCCGCCATTTTGGCGATGGGTACAAATCAAAATTACATATCTTGTGTATAATCAGAATAGAATTTCACGTAACGCGAAGACTTCAAGTCCACATTTATAGCATAATAACATTTTATATTTCTAATTTTTAACACAAATTTTAAATGCTTACTAGTTGTTGGTTATTCTCTAGTCTTCTGTGAAAATGGTACCACCGATTTATTTGTTCAATAAAATATGACGTGTTCGCGCGTTTTTAATTACCGTAAAAAGGGTGAACTGCCACGTATTCTGACGACTAAACGAAGTCCGGGACACCCATTTTTTATTTGCTTATTTTACTTCTAGTATATGATGTTCTTTCATCGTGCAAAATTTTAAAAAAATCTGACGATGGGATCTTTTGCCCATGAACGTCTTTAATGTAAACTGCAGTATTCCATTTTCTGGGGTACATTGTGTTGTAGGGACTTATTCGTTTTATAGTTTTTTTTTCTGCACGCGCGTACTGCGCGCACTCTACGCTGTTTGCTCACGATATTTTTTTGAAAAACGCTAGAAAACATGAGTAAGCAGGGTAGAGCGTGCAGCAGGTTTGCAGAAAATTAAATCGAACGATGACAAATGTGATTCTAAAAATAGCAACAGATTCTAAAAATAGCATTAAAGAGTGCTTATTATGGGGCGTGGGGACTGGAATCCTTCTCTTAGTTCATTTTCTCTTGGTTTTACAGATGATTCATCCCTAAAAGTCCTCTTTCGCATTCCATGAAACCGCAGTTCTTATGATCACAGACTCATTTGTACAGGATTAGCCTCGTTAATGATTAAATGTGTTGGTATTTATGGATTGTTTTCTCTTAAAACAAGGCTAAACTGATGAAAACGCGGCCGTCGAGATTCACAATGCGGTTTTTATGGAATAAAAAAAGGCTTATTCACATTTTAGCATAAGGCTTATATATATTTTAGTTTTCCATTAAAAAAATCCAAATGTTGGTTGTTTTTTGATAAAACAATTAGACCTCTCCCCTTCAGGGTCTACAAGTCAATAGCCCATTCGGCCTTCAGCTTCATGGACTATTGACTCGTTGCGGGTCTAATTGATAAATAGTTATCGCCTAAAAAGGCCCGTGCTTAAACATAGAAAACACAAGTGACGCGTGGGATATTTCATGGTATGCCAATTAAAAGCATCGTATATATTTATCTATACATAAAGGATTTTACCTGATGTCGCGAAGATATGAAGTTTATTTTCGAGTGGTGGTTTATTTTCCACCAACACGAGAAGATAAACTTCATATCTTCAAGCAAAAGGGTAATTTTCTTTTTCTTATATAGACACATTCACAAACAAAAACTTGTGGCAACGCGCGTTAAAGTGAGCGGGAAAACATCGAAAGTGACGTCATCGATATCTTCACGTGTGAGGATATGGAAAATATGTCATTGAGGTCCCGGATTTATATTCATGTGTGAAAAATACGAGTGGCGTATTTTCCAGAAACCACCACTACTGTCTATGTAATAAAATTTACTTTTCTGCTTTTAGACGGGAGGTAACAGCAAGATAAGTTAGAATTAACTAAGTTAAGTCATCCATTTTAATGTCTGTTTTATTGCACTTCTTTTTAGACAACAACACCTCAAGCTTAAGGACTCCGATTACACGTAGGCTGGCATTATTGGAAAGCGATGAACAGACAAGTGGTAACCTAGCTATCATTGAGTACTGCCAAGAGAAAATGAACTATAAGAGAGAGTACCCCCGCGCCCAATAATGAGCACTCTTTGATGCTTTCTTTAGAATTATTAATGCTATTTTTAGCATTTTCTAGCGTCCGAAACGTCAGTTTTTTCATCTTTTCACGGTGTATAATTTACCTTTTTATCATTGACTGTTTCATTAGAAAGACCGATGCAGCTCACACTAGTTTTTAGCTAGTTATCTTTTCTTTATGCTATTTTTAGAAAAGGAATATACATGAAAACATATCTCGATGCTGATTGGCTAAGAGCAGTGCTGTTTCAAGGAAACACAGTACACTGTATTTCCTTTTTTCTGCTCTGTGTTTCCTTGAAAAAGCACTGCTCTTCTAATCAGCATCGGAACTTTGTTCATGTATATTATTATTATAGGAACTGAATCATTTGGTCTTCTCGTGCAAGTTAGAATAAATTTGAGCAGTCTTGGGTTTTCGAAAAGTTCAAAAGCCATGATTTCCTATACTAATTAAATTGATCGTTTGTTTTTCTGCACGCGCTCAACGTCTCAGGTGTATTAAGGCCTGACTTTAGCATGGAAACGAGGCTGAAAATTTTAAAAAAATTTTCTAACCCCTAAATAATTTTTTCTTCACCGAACTGACATATATTATTAATCATATCAAAATGAAGTCTTTTTTTTCATTTTCGTTGCTATGGCAACCCTTGTCTTTAAAATTTCTTGAAAAATACTACATTAAAAACTCGGTGAAAAGGATTGTAAAATGGGGAAAATTTAAAGACTTTTAACTTTGCCTTATCCGGCCCTTATGTACTCATATGTAATTGAATAATTCAAATACGCTTTTTAAGGTTGACTACAATGTAGATAAATGAAGAAAAATTCCAAAGTCACGAGTAAATTGACTATTTTGAGCATCTTTTCCTTTTACTGTTTGGAAACGAAGCTTTCTGGACTAAGTTGAAAGGCGTCTTTATAAAGAACAACCATGCTACTTTTCAGAAAAATATAAATTTACATGATTTTATATGATTAAATGTTCCCCATTTTAGAAAAAACTATTGCTTTTTCTAACCATTTCTTGGAGCCGCCATTTTGGTTTGCATACCGAGCAGGGAATGGGCCCGAAATAGTCAAATTCCCCATCCAGGGGAGAGAGGGGATATAAAACCCCATTGGTTTTGACGCTTTTAAAATCTTCGTCTTACCTCCCCAAGGGAAAAAATGGCACAATTTCAAAATGGCGGACGAAAACCTTCGATTCCCTCTATGTTTGATTTCGAATTGCTCATAAAATACAGATAATATTGATGATTCTACGAGCATGGTTCAATCATTTGATACCTCTTCTATTATAAAATGAGCAAAGATATTCCTTTTTGGAAGTTTTAGACAGGTAATTTTGATTTGAAAAAGGTTATGCACACCACAATGTTTGAGTGATCGTTTACTAACAAATAAAAGTTCTGCTCTATTAAAATGTTAAATATTCTTCAATATCTTCATGCTTATTTGAGATTTAGGCGGGAAAACCTTGCAACGCGCGTCAATTTGCAAACAGAGCCTCAAATTTCTCTTCAATTCAATCGGTTTAGTCGAGGCAAAGGGATCTCCTACGAGACAGTCTGTTGAAGTCATACCCTTATTACAAGTAATTACTTGTGTTTAAACAGCTTCCGTAGAAGCTATATCAATTCTTTTCAAACTTATTTTTGTTTGAGGGGGATTAATTTAGTTGAAGACCTTAGTTTAGTTTGCATACAGCTTCTTTAGAAGCTATATGGTTTATGCACTTTACTTTTCTTCAAAGATAATTAATTCACTTGAACAATATTTAAGTTCAATATGTCTGTAAAAGTAGAATGTGCCTGGGCTAGAGTGTGCATTCGAGAAACCAAGAGCCTGTGTTCTATAAAAAAGGCCTTTAATGAGGGAAAGGCAAAGTTTGGGGCAAGGGTTTTGCATGAAAGGTATCAACTTTACAGTGAACATTTCAGTGGCCATGCAAAATTTAACCTAACGCAGTACGAATTTAACCGTGTTACGAGGAAAATAGATGAGCAAATTGCTAACTGGAGAAACAAAAAAGACAAGGAGCTGTATTTGTCTCAATTTTCGATGACAAACTGGTCTGATCAGGGAAAGAGGATGACCAGCGAAACACGAAAAGCACACTCGATAACAAATTGCAAGGCTTGCCAACTCTATAACTCACAGTATCAAGCAGCGTATCCTTTGAAAAAAATGTCCATGTTAGGTAAAAGGGGCCCGCTTACCAGTATTGCCACAGATTCTAAAAAACATACACTGCTTTCTGAAGGGTTAAAGGCAACAAAAAAACAGCTGAAGTCTGTTGGACAAACAATTTATTCAACATACAATGAAAAATGTAAAGAAAACTTTGGAAAGACACTAAGGGAAATACTAGTTCTTGTCCCAGATGCTGGTCTTCAGAGAAAACTTTCCCCTGTGGAAAAGAAAAAAGAAAAAAGGAATAAGCTTCGACAGACCAAGAGAGATGTTGAAAACAGGGTTTTAATGGAGAATGACACTGGTGTGCACCTAAATTTAAGGGAATCCTACAATGCAAGACAACAACGCCGATTAGCACAGTCATTTGAAACACCAGAACAGGCACAAGAAAGGGCAAGTACAACACCCCCTAAAATAAAAGAGAGGTCCCACATTCCTGCATTAGAAAACATTACAGGTGATATCGATCAGCTTTTGATAGACATCAACTCATGGCCGCATGAACAAGTAAACTGGTCTGAAAAGGCTAGGGTGTACAAGATACGGTACAAAGGGCAAGACTCCACTCCTCCAAATGGTGGTCAAATATTGAAGACCTTACTGCAGAAAACTCAAGGTGTTAACCTGGCAAATTTTGATAAGCCTGAAAATAAGGATGGTCCAAAAGGTATTTAAAATCTATATATCATTGATTTTGAATTGTCATCAATGTAGTTGGGATGCCTGTGGTAAATATATTTAAATACCGGTAAGCTCCAGTACAATAAGTTTGTTCTATTAGGGAATGGGAAATTCAAACGTTGATGAGGGAATGGATAAAACAAATATGAACTTTGTTTTTCTATTATTGCATGTGCAGTCTTTTTTTACTATCTTAAACAATAATAATGTGTGCTTAGTTATATGATGTACTGTGAGTTGAAATATAGTAATTTCTTTTATATGTGGCTTACAGAATTTCGAGTAAGACGAGCACTGAAGAAGCAGGCAGGAGGTGAGATATCAGTTCCAGTTCCTCGCACCAATGAGAAGATCCGGGCATCCATCAAGCAACTAATTGAGGATGGGACATATGATGTTGGAGTCCCAGTGGTACAAACCGAAATAGTTAAGTTAGCTATTAGTAATGAGGGTGAAGTTATCCAAAAAAAGACTAATGTCTCTGCAAGAAAAATCCCCCTACAGCAAATTAGATCTGAAGCACTCGTTAGAAACAAGGATCTACTCAGAATCAAAGATGACAGTTCATATGACAAATTAACCAGAGAAGAAATAATGAGTGAGCTGAAAAGAATTAACGAAACAACTGGAGATGACACTGAAGAAATGAGAAGTCGCTTAAAGAAATTGCAGCGCCAAAGACATTGGCTAACATGGCATGACCACTCAACAGTGGCAAATCATGGGCATATGCTGTTCTGCGTAAGAGAACTGTATGACAATGCAATTCATTTAAGCACAGAAGAGTTTGCTACTAAGACAGGCCGAAGTATAGACATCCAAGCCACAATTGAAGAGCCACAGCTGTATATACTGGGTCCCAGTAGATCAACAGTAGAGGACCAAATGCAGTTTGTGCCTACAAGACAGGAAGACTTAAAGAAATTGAAAGACAATATCACAACTGAATCTGGAATAGGAATAAAGGATGTCATGAGATTCATGAATGGGGACAATCCAGCAGCAGAAATGGAAGATGGAACTCAACATGGGGGCCACTATGGATGTCCAGGTTGCGATGGTGATATTAATTCTAGCTGTGATATGGAATACTCCTTCCAGAGGAAATATAAAACGTTAGAAGAGAAAAAGAATTTGATTACTGCTGGTCCTGCTGGGAGAAAGAATTCACTGCATCCATTCAAGGACTTGAAAGTCAATGAACTCAAAGCTGAGCTTAGAGCTAGGGGTATGTCTGATGAAGGGAAAAAGAATGAGCTACAGAAAGAGCTAGCAGAAGTACTAGGTGGAACAACTAGACTGCCTGCATTGCTACACCATAATGCCTCAGTTCAAGATCTCAATCTGGAAATGTATGAAGTGCTGTGCTTTGAACCATTACATTGTTTGATGAACCACATCAAAAACATCTTGCAAGAACTGCCTCATCACATAACAGACATTGACACACTGATCAAGCTTAAGGAAATCCTTTCTGTACAGCTAGGTAAAGAGAAACTTAGAGGTGTGGACTACAGAAAGACACTTCTTTATGTGACAATTGCCCTTTACCCACTGGCCAACCGGGAAGTTAAACTTCTACTTGTAACTTTGTGTGAAATGGCTGAGATCTATTATAGCCAGGATGAGAAGAGATGCCCCAAGATGATCCTACGCCTCCACAACCTTTGTTGGAGGCATGCTATTCAATGCCGAAGAGTACTGACTCCTCCAAAGTCCCTGAGCTACAGAAAACTTTTTGGATTGTACTTCCACAGCTGCATCACACACTCCTCACAGCTTCTTAGAATAACATCCCACAGGTCCATTAATGCTGAAATGTTTGAAAGATTTTTTGAGAAGATATCAGATATCACTTCCAAGACTTGGAGCAGGAGAATACAAGATCTGCCAAAGAATGCCATTCTTCATGTCAAACAAGATCCATCCAAACCTGGTCTAAACTATGTTCTCAAAGAAGAAAGGGAGATCAGCAAACTAGCTAAGTCTCTTCCAAGGATGGGAAACACCTTTGTGCCCACAACTGATCTGATGAAATATGCAGGGGACTGGGAGGCACACCTGAAGCTCATTGCAGACTATTTGGAGCCAGGAGAAGGAGTATGGTGGAAAGAAGTTGTTGGTGGAATAGAATTCCTTGATGGTCATGATGAAACAAGCTTCAGAGAAGAGGGACCACAGCTTCATCATTTTCGATCAAGTACAATAAAGAAGGAGCAACAACATCTAGACACTTCCTGGAACAAATGCCTAGAGAGCAAGGTCAAGATTCCAGCAACAAAGCTGAGAGATGCCAAGGGTAAGTGGCATGTCCCTGAAACATGCTATTGCTCTGGAACTGTGCCTGATGATGAGGATGACAATGCCATTTCTACAGAGCAAATGATTCAGCTAATAACAGAAGACAGTGATGTTGGTAATGCCTTGGCTGATGATGAGGACAACATGGATGGAGAAGCCTTTACAACTACATGTGACATAGAATCAGAAGAAGAACAAATGGCTGCACATCAAGAGATGACTGAAGAAATGCATGGAAGTGTCTTGGGTGATGACAAGACCAGAGGGACAGAGAATGTATTGACTGCTGTAAATAAAACACCAACAACTGCTGAAGAAGGAAACAAACTACATGGTAAAAGGCCATACTCATTTCCTGAGGTCAATGAATGTACACCAGAAACCAAAAAGAAAAAGAATTCAGATGAAACAAACAATCAACAACTCAACTCCAAGACAGCAAAAGCCTTATGTACAGTGCTAGGCCCCTGTGAGGAAGTTTTGAAGTATGACAAACTAAGAGAGAATTTAAGACATAATTCCAAATCAAGGTTTCACATTGAAAGATATGAAACTCACCTTGTGAAAATCCAAATTGCAGTTCTCAAAGCTTTCAAACATCTGAGCTCATTCCTTGACGATGCTGAAGAGCCTGTAGTACAAGTAGATGAGTTCAAAACAAAGAAAGTACAATTAAAAACAGCTTCAGAACTTCTTAAATTATGGAAAATAACTGTACACCTCCAATAGGTAGTATGATGTTTACATGTCTCAAGAAATATAAAAGGGCCATTATATGTATACATCATGTATATTAAATTAATAATTTTTTTGTATGAGATTAATAAGATAGTATTTCTAGATGAAGCTGCTGTTAGAACTATTCACACCAATGACTAAATACAGATGTTAAGAAGCATTCACAAACACAACTACCTACTGCAGTGAATATGTTTGAAAACAACTTTGTATATAGAGAAAGCATCCATTACTGCTATTTTTGTATTTAATTGTATAAATATTTAAATAACTTTGTATATAGACGAAGCATGTATTGTTATTTTTGCATTCGAGTGTATAATATTTTAAATAACTTTGTATATAGATGAAACATGATTTGCTATTTTCACATTTTTAAACGATTTTGTATATACATCAAGCATGTATTATTAATTTTTTACATACTTTTGAGGGCACAAAAAATTTCTAAATAAATTATTTATTTATAAAGTTAGAATCATCATGTTATGGGTTGTATATAGGGAATAATCCAGCTATAGATTGGGACATCAAACTAAAACAAAGATCAATTAAATTGATAATGTATGAAACTTACCATGAGAAACGACAACTTTTGTCCACCAATTATGATGACAAGCTAATGTATTATAAGCCTATCAAATAGCTTATAAATACACCCAGCAATATTACATTGTCTGGAAGCAAATACAAAATTAGTGTTGTAGCAAATTTCTGGAGTCAATCACTGATAAAAATACAACGCAACAACAATTCCTAGGTTAGAAGAACTCGGTATTGTGACCTGTTTCATCCGCAAAACATATAAGATTTATGAGTTCAACTTGTAAACAAGCAGCAAAAAAACCCGGGCAAAATAAAAAAATAAAAAAAACAATGGAAAATTTGAAAAACATTCTTACAAAGCTTGGTGAATAAGATTTGCATCGCTTTGGATAAGCCTTATTGTGTTTAACCTTCAACGGCTCTAATGTTTCTCAATTCGACTCGTAGCAGAGTCAAACAAAAATGCAAACTTCGTGATAATACGGTTTCATTACCGTTGCGTTCGAATCTTTAAAATTTTAATTGACCTTAAAAGGTCAAGTTAAAACAACAACTTGGTATCACTCACCTTCATTCATCATATCTCATGAACTTCTGTTGTTCCCATCTTCAAACATACAAACTCAGCTTTGTACAACCAAGAAAGAAAAATACCTTTCATAGCAAACAACGCTTCGAATCTCATTTTGAATCTTCGGCCGCGTGTATCCCTAAGCATCCGCCATCTTGGATTTGCAAGCAAAGGAAAAAGCTTCGCGGGGGATATTTTGAAACTATTTACCAGGCCTTAATGCACCTGAGGTTATTTGCTCATCTTTTTGTGTGCAACGTAAGCAACCAAAGTAGAGCGGATGTCAGTAGAGCGTAGAGAAACAGAAGATGGCAAATGTGATTCTAAAAATGGCATCAAACGGTACCCATGTGGTTACAAGCATGAATACCGGCGATTCCTCTTAGTTCATCTTTTCTTGGAATTGCGATAAGCATTGCGCATTCAAGAGCAAAGTTTCAGTTTGCATAATTCGTCTTGACCCATTTTATTTTGTAGGATCTTCAGGGAATAATGACCAACCACAATTGCCAGATGGACACAGTAAATATAACTTTCTTTTATGATATATATCTCTATTACGCATACTCACTAATACTAGCTAGTTAACAGCAATGGAATCTCCGCACTGGGTATAATATCGCGATTCTCCTATAAATTTGATCTGGAAAGAGCCACCAATATTTCTTGTGATGGGTTTGAGGAAAAATCGGTGGTTCGGGATTCCTGTTTTAACTATGAGCCCGCGAGAAAAATGGGACCTAGAAAAAAGGGTATGTGGGGGAAGGGGAGGGAAAAGAAGGGACCGCCTGCCAGCATTCCTTGTTATTTTGAAGAACTCGTTCGTTGGCGAACGTTTGGACTTGCCATCAGGCTTGTCCCGTGATAAGGCGGACGAAACTTAAGAGTTTTCTTGTGCGTTAACCAACGTTTTAGATTTATTTGAATCCAATGGCGGTTTTCGTTTTGAGGAATTCAAATCAATTTAAAGCAATTCAAATCGCGAGCAAGTTGCAACAAGCGCGAGCAAGTTGCTCGGTGAATTGTACCATTTTTGATTATCGAAGTGATGTGGTGCGGTACGGTGAGGCGTGGTGTTGTGTTGTGTATCATTTAATTTACTGTGTAGGAGATCATATTTATGATGAAAAAGAAAGATTCTAAATTTTTGTTTTGTGCCCTCCCTGTTTTTTAATTAATTAAATTAATTAATTTGATTAAGGTGACTGCCTACTTTTGGAGCTTTTTTTAAATTTTTCGATTTTCCGAATTGAAATTTAATTCTGATTCCAAATCTGGAAAGAAAAATAGGGTGTCCCGAGCTCGTTTTCGAGATAATCAGCATTTAATGGAAGCCTACGCACGAGCTTTTGGAGTAAAAATTGCGCCACCGGAAGTGATTAGGAAAATGATAATATGATAATAGTTATTTGCAGACTATATGATTGCACGAATGAAGACTAGTCAATCATTCTACGATAATACATGGATATTTTCGACAAAAAGACAAAGAGATACATTGATTTGTCATATTTTGTAGTTTTGGTGCTCTTAAAAAATCTCATAAAGTTGAACAAAAGTCCCTACAAAAATCTATTTTTTCATGTGTTACTGATTTAAACTTTTCCTAAAATGTTGATATAACCTAGATTTTTAGGAGTTTTTTCGAATGAGCTATTAAAAAATAGAGAGTCCCGTGCAAAATTTGAGGGTTTTGCCCTGTTGGAGCTCAAAGCGCTTATGGTTCTTCAATAAAATCTTGTAGATTTTTAAGCGGTTTTTGAGCGCGCGCACATCGTGGGCTCAAATCGAATTAACGTTCAAAAGTAGGCAGCCACCTTAAGTCGTGGATCCATCCCATCCATTGATTCATTCATCCATCTTTCCATCTATTCATTTATCTATCCATTCATCCATCCCATCCATTTATGGCATTCATCTATTCATCCATTCCTTCGTTATTAATTGGTCATATGTTCGTAACTTATAGACGTATATCAGGAAGTCATTGCTAAGTTTGGAGGGCAAGATGTAATAGAAACTGTGGATCCCAAATCATTTGCTGAAGAGGCTGCTAAATACCTACAGCCAGAAAGTACATCGGTCGTAACTCCAGCACCCACTGAAATTATGAAGAATCAGTGTCGAAAACTTTGTCTCACTTTGAAACAAAAAGGAAGATCAGACATCGTTGAAGAGTTGAGAAAGATATTACGGACAAGTGGAATGACAGGTTGGTTGAGATTTCGTAATCACTAGGCTCTTTCGGTTCCAATGCCTCTCCGGCGGTCGTAAATTTTCACGCTGTGTAAAATGGAACCTGAAGCCCCGTTCACACGAATACGTTTTCGAAATACTCCGTTTTCGTCTCACCGAAAACGCATAGAAAGCTTCACGTCCACACTAGCGTGTTCCTAGCTTATTCGCCCGTCCACATCAAAACGATCAAAAACGCGGATGCGATGGGAAATAATGCATAATCATCATCTGCGCATGCGAAAAACAGACGTGTTAGTGTGAAGGACTTCAGTGCTATTGCCTGTCAACACTAAAACTATGGGCCGGCCTCCTTTTTCAAAATTTTCCACTCGGGAATGCGTTTTTAATTGTTTTAGCGTGGATGCAAGGCCAAAACGCATTGAAAAGGTTTTCAAACGAAAATGCATCAAGCGCAAACACATTAGCGTAAAGGAATAGCCTGAAATCGGCGTCCCTCGATTAAGAACTTTTCCATTCCAATTCCATTTTAATGTGATTGTTCTCAAGGGCGCAAATGATGAATTTTTCGTCGTATACGAAGACATATATAAAACCTCTCGGGACGGGTTTAAGAAGGGGGGTAAAAGGCAGTTCTCTTTAAACCTCCTTAATTGCTCTTCCAACCCCCTAATCCACACGATCCTGACTTCTGAAGATCCGCGTCATGTTCGAAAAGTTTATAAGACAAATCATTTGATATGCAGGGCCGCTTCAACACGACGAGAAGATGGTGTTTCGAGAATTGCCTGTTAAGGCCCAACAGGATTTGTTCCAAGCTATGAATGGTAAGCATAAATTCTTAACCACTCCGGCTATTTTGAGAAAAACTTTAAAAAAAGTAAAATTGCTTTATCATTCAAATTGATTTTTTTCATCGTTTTGATTGGCCGAGATAACTGCAAAGAAATGTTACAAATAATATTCTGCTTATGCGCATTACGGTGCAAAGCCGTTTTGCTGCAAAATAGTCTGCTCGTGCGCACTAACGTTGCATTTGACAATATGGCTCGCTCCTGTGACTTGGGTATGCTTGAAATATAGCAAAACCAACCAAAGCACAAAAAGAAAACGTAAAAAAAAAAATATTAGAATGATAAAATATCGTGATTTGTAAGTGTTAATTTCTTGCAAGCAATTATTTACCTCTGCCTTCGCTCGCCTCCAACGAATCACGATAAGCCGTGGGTGTTATGCGCTGCTACAGCGATGTGTAGTTCACGACTAGGGTCGCAGGTTCGATTTTCGACTGAACCACGTGTGTTGACCTGGTTCGATGTGTTGTTGTTCTCTCCCTTGCCACGACGGTTTTTTTCCGGGTTCTCCCCGTGTACTTTTCTTGCTACATCAAAACCGACGTTTGAGTTGAGTGTTGTGGTTTGTTAATGAATAAAGGTAGTGGTAGCTAGTTTGTGTGGAATGAACTTCACGAAAGAACCCTGACAAGGAGTGATGGTACGCGTAAAAATTTAGGTGTTTTGATTAGCTGAATGAAATGTGAATCTGGTTCCTAGATGTACCGGCTATGTCCAAGGGAGCACGGCAAAATGTTGTTTTTGGACGATATTATGGACGAAATTTGATTAAACGTCCGCCATCTTGTTTTCCCCTCCACTTTGCTCCGCTTTGCTTTGTCTTCACGTGCTCCCTTGCTATATCCAGTGACTTACAGCATGTACGTGACACGATCAGCCTTAAAAATGAATTTTACAATAACTTACGAATTTCTCGCGCACTGATTATTTTTATTTTTCATCGATAAGAGGACAGACAAATAAACTGCTGACGTCAACGAGCGCGCGCTCTTTCCTTTGGTGGTTTTGATCACTAATTAACAATTATTCGCCGAAGGCGAAGTGAATATCGGGGAATGTTTACCGAGACGCGAGTCTTCGAGAGGCGAGGTAAATATTCCCCAATTACCAGTGAGGCCGAGGCAAACAGTTGTTTTAGTATAAATACACAGGTGATTCTTTCAAAAAAAAGAAAAAAAAAGAAGATAAAAGGCATTTTTTTTCCGCTAACAGCAACAAAGCGGTTGGCCGCCATTTTGGACTTTCGCTGGAGGTGATTATCGTGTGATAGTGTGTGTTTCTCGACCAATCAGCGCGCGAGATTTTCAATAATAACCTGTGCATTTTTACTAAAAAAAAGTTTTTTACTGTTTTTGTTTTTGTAAAAAACAAATCGACATTTATGACGTTTTTCATGTGTCTGTCCTGTTATTGATAATAAATTCAATTTCGTCATCACATTGTTAAAGTAGTGTGCGGATCCACACTACTTTGACAATGTGATGACACAATTCATCGTCAATAGGAGGACAGACGCAAAACTGATAAAAATAACAGTCAGTTTTTCTTTCATGCAGTCTCAAGAACACTTACACAGCACAAAAAGAATACAAACTTGCCGCTTTGCATTTATGCCGATAATCTCTTTTACGTTTCTCCTTTCAAGGAAACAAAACTCTATTGGAGACATTGGTTACAGAGTTATTGGGTAAATCATCATATCAGATACGCCATTATACGAGACAGAAGTATCCCGCTGAGACAATACTTCACGAATTCTGTCAAAAGCGAAGACTATTAGTTGGCGAGTTATATGACCTTCTTGTCAAATATGAAGCTGCTGCATTGGCTGATGAATACTTGTAAACAATCATTATACTATTGCGGAAACTCCCCGTTAGAAACAGGAATGGAAATCTTTGTGAACGAGAGCACACATTTCAGAATAGACCCGTTTCGAATTCCAAATTACCGCTGTGTTTCTTGATTACAGACTCATTTGCACAGGGTTAGCCTCGAATCAGTGTTAGCTCTCGAATCACAAATACCAACAGAAAAGTAAAGAATGCACGACTTCAACAATACAAACATTTTGAAACTGAACGGACCTTGACTGGACCACGTGAATATTCTGCACAAACTCGAGGCTAACACTGAGCAAATGGGTCTGTAATCAAGAAACACACAGCGGTAATTTGGAATTCGAAACGGGTCTATTCTCCTTTTTTTTCCTTTTTCACTCATGGATACTCGAAGCGTAGAAACGAGTTATTAGAGTAAAGCGAGAACAAGTGTTTTGTGATAATAATCCTACGAAGATGACTAAACTCTTGTGCTGACTTAAGGTACTGGCATAATGTCTCAATGTTCCAATGCTGAAGCACCAGACAGTACTCTACTCTAGAGTTTTGTGTTTTCGGTGTATTACAATTTATTACACCTTAGTTATTACACTTTGTTTCACGGGTTTTTGAAAACCACTCTATTGTGTTGTTAGTGTAGATAGTGTGAATTGAATGGAATTTTATTAGTGTTCTAGTGTGAATTTGCCATAGAATTTATATTGATATTTTGTAGATATAATAGAACAATAATGCATTGTATTAGGTTCCACTTATAATTAATAATGGTAATTGAACTGAGTGGAGTGCAATTTGGTCTGAAATCAAACGCGCGATTACAAAATCGCACGACCGCGTAGCGGGAGTGTGATTCGTAATTGCAAGTTTGATTTCAGACCAAAATTGCACGACACGAAGTTCAATTACCACTTAATCATATCCTTTTTGTATCATACATAAGAAAAAGGCACAATAAAGAGTGCAGAATAATCAGTTTAATGTAGTAGAAGAACTAAATGCGAACAAAAAAAACATCTAAAAAAACTTTTTTTTTATTTCTTATTTTTATTTTATTGTTTAAAAAAAATTTTTTTTTAGAATGCGATTAAGAGCTCCTAAGGATGCGATTTGGGAATTAATCGCACTCCTTTGAACCAATCAGATTGCAGGATTTGGTAGTGATTACGTAAAGGATGTGATTAATAATGGTAATTGAACTGAGTGGAGTGCAATTTGGTCTGAAATCAAACGCGCGATTACAAAATCGCACGACCGCGTAGCGGGAGTGCGATTTGTAATTGCAAGTTTGATTTCAGACCAAAATTGCACTCCACTCAGTTCAATTACCACTTTATTATATCCATTTTGAAATCTTTTTTGAAAAAGACGTTTTTTCCAGTTAAACCGATATGACTTACGATCTAAAAGCAGTCGATTCAAACATGCTGTCAAGAGAACTTGTTTATACTGATCGAGCAGTGATTCTCATTTTGAAAACCAACACTTTCAATCCAAAACTAAAATGAATTTATATAGGACCAAAAGGCATTACATGTATTAAGAATCGTTTACTTACATTAAATAGCAAAACAATCCTGCCCAAAAGGGTTGTAATGAACTGGCTGTTGTCCATACAGCCAATGCGCACTGCTTGTGTTTTTACGATTTCTGTTCAACATGTTAAGATCACACTTGTGCCGAGAAAACAGCAAAATTCAAAGGTTGTTTAGTCCTTCGGTTGTCCTAAAGGCAGCAAAAATCTTCTTCTTAAGAAAAACTTCTTTTAATGACTGTATTTTCGATGTGTTGTTATGCTTTACAGATTGAAAGGAAACCACTTTCCACGATCAATCGCCAAGAAGTCACATTCAAAAGATGCCGATTGCATTTTCCCCCACTGCTTTTCGCTGTAATATCTTCAACTTACTTAAGCAGTTACTTTACAAAGATGCTTTTGACAATTTTAAGTGATCAGTTGGTCTTTTTAAGTCCTTTTTACGGCTTTTTCAGTTTTTTTTTTACGACTTTTGACGGTAAAATCGTTCTTCAGAAACTCCTTTTCTGAGCCGTGGCTCTTTTTTTTCGCAAGAAGCGGTGAGCTCAACACTCAGATGGATTCCTTGATATGATATAATTGGCTAGAAAATGACATGTCTCTCTTGTGATTGGTTCATATCAGTTGATGTGCAAAATCGTGCAATTTAGAGCTCAAAATCGTGCGATTTATGCTGAAATCAGTGCTGCAGGGAACCAATCAGATTGCAGGATTTGCTTGTGATTTCAAAATGGATGTAATAAAAATTGTTATTTAGCTTAGTATACTGTATTTTTATGTAACAGTACAGGGTAAACATAATTATTTATACTGACATATATTGTAAAGCGCCTTGAGCATAGGATAAGTGCGCTATAGAAATAAAGTTTATTATTATTATTATGACAGCAGTGTTAAACTTTAGTATGCTCCATACTAGTGGCACAGTAGGGCTCAAAGCGTAACCTAAAGGCCAATCTAACCCTAAAAAGCTTCTAATTACAATGATGTTGATGATGATGATGATAATGATGATGATGATGATGTGAATAAAAATCGCTCAAAATGTCTTATAATTCTGAACCAGTTGTGCCGGTTCATTGCATTAGTTTTTGCGAATGCAAAAGGTATTTGTTATTAATTTCCTTCTTTTGAAAGGTTGGTGCAACCATCACATGACGGCAGCCATGTTGAATAGCAGGAACAATACAATCGGTTTAATATAGGAAATCGAATGGGTTCGAGTGCAGTTTGAAAAACATATATCACGAATTTTAAACTGCACTATTGATATTTTTTCATTTTGGCCAAAAAATTTCTGCTTTTTTTCGTACAGTGATTTCGCTTTTTTTCGAGAATTTCGATGGTCATATTATTACATGAAAAAACGAAATCATTTCCCAAGAACAAAGGGATTTTATTGCTCTGCCATCTACCCAACCACAGAAAATAATTTATAGAACCGCTAAATACGAAAGGTGTTCCCCCCCCCCCCCCGTTTTATTCTGTTCTATTCTATCTTATCTTTACCTTTCTTTTTCGTTTTCGTAATTGCGAAATCTGTCCTCGTACGAACACGGCGGTCAAACGCAATGCGCATGCTCACAGTCTATGTTGTCGTTTCCAGGAATACACGGCTTTTACTATATGTTTACTAGTGGAAAACCGGCAAAAGTTTTTGAACGTGTTTCAGCCCAAAAAATAAGAAAAATACTTAAAAGATAAGCTTTAAAATTTTACAATTTGCAGTTCTATTCGAGATAAATACATTCTGAGTTTCACACTTAAAGTTGAGCTTTCTCAAGTAAGTTTTTACAGTTTTTCTCAACGCATATTTACAAACGCCGGCTTTACGCTCGATAGTACTACGATACGTTTTCTACGCTGTCATGATCTTTCGTCCTCAATTATTTATTCTTTTATTGCTTGTGATAAGTGGGTTTCTTTGTGAAAAAGAATGTGTGAAAAAAGGAAGAACAAGGACAGAACGCATGAAACAGCCTAAATGTTCGGATGAAAAACAGAATCTTCGAAGAGTTGACAGGTTCGTAGCTCGTGCTGGTGGAGTTGCATTTAACTCTTGGATTTGCTTGTACCACCTCTACGAAATCCAAAAAGCTGACAGAGTATGTTCTTGCCCTTCGTCCTGGGGTCATAGTCCAAAGCTCTCTCCTCAGAGAATTCCAGAGCGTCTTCATACACCTTTCGATGAAATTGGGGAAAATATTGAAGCTTACAAGCCAGGAACAAGATGGTGTAACTTGTGCAAAATGAAAGCAGATTCTGTGTTTCAAGGACATAGTGCATTCCAATCCTCTAAGAGAAGGAAGGTACATTTATAGTCTGGAAAAAAACTAATTAATATATGAACTAATTTACCGGTATGCATATAATTATTAGCAAGCCTTCAATGCACAGGGACATTTGGGGAGTAAAATAAATATACACACCGGAATGGCTAACAAGACTGGTGGCAAGTTATAGGATGAGTAAGAAGGACTGAATAATGGGATGAAATGTAGATGAACAAATTAATGCATAAGTGCTTTGAAATTAAATGCTATTCATAATACATTTTTCATTAGACAAGCACTAGCCAGGAAATGACAGAGAGTCAGGGAACACCAACAAGGACACTCACAAGAGTAAGTCATTCTGATATCTTCAATTCAGTATTGTCCTTCTATGACCCATTTTAAAAGCACTTAATAATAGTTAATTTTTTCTATTCTTTTCTTTACATTTTTTTCTTTCTTACTTTTTGTTTTGTTTCAGATTATGCAGTTTTCTAATTCTCCAGTAGAAATGCTATGCCAGTCAATGGAAAAAGCCAATGAAATTCTAACAAATGATGGTGGGAGCTTTGATGAAATTGCATTGTGTAAAAGAGCACTCTCGTCAATTAAAAGTCACTTCCAGAACCTTTTCACTCGTCTGAAACTACTCTGTGAACAACATGGGATTATCATTGTCCAAGGAATGTCAAATTGGAATGTAATAGACACTTGCTTTGGAACAATACAGATAAACACTCAAGGGGATGTTTTAATAGATAGTTGTGTTTGGGAAAAAATGTCTACAAAGATGGCAAGCACTGGCTCTATTGGAGGTATATATTCAATTTTGTAAAGCAATAAACTTGTGCTCGTATTAGAGTGCTCACACTAAATCCGTGAAACAAATACTAATTTTTAGCACTAAGTACTAGTGATAATTAAACAATAGAAAACAAAGGATTCTGTATGAAATAGTACTAATTAGTACTATTTAATGTTCACGGTTTTAGTGCGTGCACTCTATCTTGTCTTATTTGCTAAAGCAATATATCATTATAATATGTAAAAGTTTTAGTGGATTTTGGTCTGGGGTCACTTCCATATAACTTCTACAGTACCCTTTGATGATACAAGATTATTAATTGGTTTAGCTTGCCAGAAACTACAGCCATTGTTGAAGACATATTACCCTAAACAAAGGCTGGGCTGTATTGTGAAAAAGTGTGCGCATTGTCCACTTTGAATATATTAAAATATGAAACTTTGGAAATTGCACAAACGATAATTCATAATAACTTGAATTGGTTGTCACTGGCTTGATATTGCATACACTGATGAAGGTCATATTTTGGGCTGAAAGGTCTGTAAGTTTCAACAATAAAATATCAATCCAGTGACAACCAAATTAAGTTATTATAAAGCATGGCAATCTCCATGAATATGCATAACTCTATTAACATAATTATGATGTTCCACAGATAACTCATTTGACAATCTGGTAGCACAGTTTCAGCTTAGCCTTTATCACCACTACACCTTAGAAGAAGGACTACCATTATATAATCCAGTGCTGATGCGTGATTTTGCAGAAGAAAATGCACCTGGACTATACGACATGATCTTCAAAGCTATTTCTAGGTCTGACAGTAGGCAGACTAAAGAGCATGACGAGTTACAACACCAACGTACTGTGGTTATTCTTCATACTCCTGCATATTTCAGGTACAGTATGTGTTGACTATTAAGAATTGTACAGTGATTTCAAATGTTGTAATCTGTAGTCCATTCATCATCATCATCATTTCTTGGTAGATCTCAAAAGACATCCCAATTCCAAAAAGACTCTGGACTGTATCTACATCATCAAGGTGCCTCCAGATCTGCAATGAACAGTGGTCCTGTACTAGGGTATAGCATTGCTCCTAGGACACATGATAGGCATTCTTCACAAATAAGAGCAAAACATCTAGAAGATTTGGCAACAAGATTACAGACAGCATTAACTGTATGTCCAAAACACTTTTCAATCATTTGTTCCTTTTGATAGTTGGTGATTACATTTTCTATTTACTCATGTAGGATAGTCAACTTGTGATCAACCTTTTAGATGACTTCCACAACATTTACACCATCCAGCTTCCAACAAGTGTTAAACTGTCATCTGCAGTCCACATGGCATCAAGCTTGGTGGATATCCACAAATCTGTTAATGCCATTCCATTCACGAGTACCACAAACAGGCACAGTCTCATTGAGGTGAAGTTAAATGGAAGTTCTCATTTCTGCAGAGGTGGAATTGTACTACGATATGTCATTGATCCATTAAAAGATTGCATTTCTTCCATGAAAAACACATATTTGGAAACCTTGCCACAAGATTTGAAATTGATATCTCCAAACAACCTGAGAAAACAAATCAAAGAATTCAGGTAAGTTATTTAGTGTTTATATATATATACACTGTATATATATCATATATACATATATGTATTCTGATTATTTAATGATTCTATGCAATTATTACATTATTGTAGATGCAAGATTTGTGCCAAATGTTTTAAGAATGTTCTGTAAATTTTCCTCTTTATTCTACAATCTCCCTTCTCTGGTCAAACATTGAGAAAGAAAGAGATTAGAAATTAATTATTTATTTGTTCTAGGGTTTACTCTGAAACATCTCATGATGATCTACAAACAATAGATTCATGTTTATTGATTGACGAGTTTGAGCATCAATTGAAGAGCATGGAAAATTATAAGGAAGCCATTGAACACTGCCTTTCTTTGTGTCCTCAATTAGTTCAATATCTCCATTCCTTTGTTGTTCCAATGCCTGGTGACTGGCCAACATGGTACTTCACCAAGAAAATAATATCACAAGAAGAAAATGAATCTTCTCCAGTACTGCCATTCATTCCTGAGCAAGGGCCTTTTCATGTCTCACTGAATATGAATGAAGATGTGATCAAAGAATACCACTGATATCTATGAAAAAGTGTTTGAAACACAGATGCCAAGGAAACTGAAACCTTTAAGAGTTTATGTCCTCCTAGTGGCTGTTTACTTTGGTTGGCTTCATATCCGCCAGAAGGTGATGTCAAAATTTAAAATTTGCAAAGACTTGGAATATGTCTGCATACTGCACATTCTTGAAGAAGTTGTACCCATGGCACTTTTCCACTATCCTGTTTTATTTAGATCAGGAAACCTTGACAATTACATTCCTTTGATGGCACGCATAACTATTCTGTTTATTATATGGGAACGTCACCATTATGACAGGGCCACGTTGTCAATGTTAAGTGACCTATACCATCAGAAACTTAATTTTCCAGAATACTACAGACTAAAGCAAAATTTTCTCTCTGTGATAACTGAGAAAAAGGTTGAAATATGGCATTCTGTACTGAGATCAGTCATCCAACCACAGAATAATGCTAATGAAATAAGGAATGCAGCAATCTCCATTGCCCAATCCAAGTCCAATAAAACCTTTTACCAATCATTTACAAGACCATGTAAAAGAGGCCTGTGTGATCAAGACTTCAGACTCATCAGTGGAAAAACAGCAGAACACCTCCTTGAATTATTCAAAAATATTGCTGGTAATATAGGAAACTCAAAACAGGTATAGTCTGATAGTACTGTCTTTATCTACATTGGATAATTCCTATTAAATGTTAGGGGAAATTAAAAAAAAGAAATATAAAACATGTGCTGTGGTATAAGCACTCTGGGAGATACAGAGAACTTGGAAAGCAAAAGATTACTCAGCTAGCTATGCATACTTATGTGTAATTAAGGTATATTGCTAAACAATACATAGACATAGGTGCATATCATTTTTAAATTCCTACATATTTTGTCATTCTAGATTCCAAGAGAGACGAACAAGAAAGGAACAAGATACAAAGGAAAAGCCAATTATCATCTGACTTCCTTTAACACTACAGTAAAATCAACTGCTTTACCTCTGGCCTATAAATCTGAGGACAAGAGAAAACCAGTCAACCCAAGTCTTTTACCTGACATCAGCAAATTTTGTGACAGTCAACATTGTAACATTCAAAATCATCAAAACGTACAACGCATGGCTTGTGGCCATACCTACCATGCTGAATGCTGTGAAAGATGCATAAATTGTGAAGCTTTTCTAGTACAAACTGCAGGTACACTTTCTGAGGCTTTCAATAAATCCCTCTTGGAAAAGACAAAAGAGTCATCAACAACAAGTACTGCCCAAGAAGAAATAACAGAGGATGACAACGTGAATAATAGTAACAATCAACATGATCCCGAATTTTATGATTCCCCAGAGTTCCAGCAGCAAATTGATTCTGTTCTGGACAGCTTTGATGTACCACAGCCTGATCAATTTCAACAGCAGTCAGCAAACACTTCTAGTACTACAGCTACTTTATCCAATTCTGCACAACCTCAAGCTGGAAACAATTTCAGGATTCAAATTTCACTGCAAAGAAATAATGGATTTAATTTGTTCTATTTTCCAGAATTTCTATCACAATCTGACTTCAACAACAGGCAAGGTTCTAATGCATGTACATTCATCTCTCTACTACTTTGTAAATCTTTCATGACAAATAGGAACAATCTTCTTCTTAATCCCAATGTCTGTACTCTCCCATCAAGTTGGTTTGGTCAAATGGCTCTTCAAATTATCAAGGGAAACCAAATTCATGACAGAGTCACAGGTCAACGACCAATTAATTTTTCAGTAACTGAGGCCATCCCTCATGTCAGACAGCAACTTGGAAATGTTATAGTGGAAGAATCTTTTGATTTGGAATTCTGTCTACAAACTCCTCTTTAGGCTTCTACTTGCAAAGATTGACTCATGAACCCAATGTAGCTGCTATCGTGATAATCAATGGCCTAACTGTGTCATTTGTTGGTTCTGGTCAAGGAGTTGTCTACCCTGCGAGCAGAGTCTCCTTTTAACTCCTATACGGGCGAGAGAAGGAAAGGAGACTCTGCAGAAATCGTGTATTTCTTTTGTAGTGCCGTTATCCAAGAATCTGGATAATGAGATGCATAATTTCAGGTTTCATACTGGTTTAAACTGGTTTTGATGCGCGAGTCTGTATTAAAAAATATGGCCGATGACCAAAATTGAGCCCGCATCGTATCCCAAACTGTAATTTCGAAAGCGATCTATATCACGTTTTATCAAAACAAAAATCAATTTCAACCAATTACTCATCAAAGGAAATCGCTAGAAAGTTTTATGGATGCCAAAGACCCGTTTGTTTCGCTGCCGACAGGTCATGCAAAGTCACTTATTTTCCAGCTTGTAACTCCGATGATCAAACATCTTCAAGAAATCGATCCAAACACTAGTCGATACCCTAAAAATCCTCTTTTGGTGGCAATAACTCCGCTCCATGCACTGATGAGCGACCAAATTTCCGCTTGTGAAAAAATAGTTCTTCAAACTGCTAAGCTTGATGAAATTGAAGCAGTGAAAGAAGAACACGACATCATCTTTCACTGAGGTCATGACTCTAAAAACATGTTTTAAGCGGTAATCGTGTTCGGACAGGAACCGGAAACCATTTATAAAACGAGTGAGCTTGTGAACGAGTTAGTTTCTTAGCAACCGCTGCGCATGCTCAAATAAAATTGTACACGATTTCTGCAGAGTCTCCTTTCCTTCTCTCGCCCGTAGAGGAGTTAAAAGGAGACTCTGCTCGCAGGGTAGGAGTTGTCATCATGGACAGCCATAAACATGGCAATTATGGGGCTTTAGTTGGCCAGTCAGACATTGCTCACACAGAGGAGTTATTGATTTGGTTAAAACGTATTATCAGCCCACGAATCAGTCTGTGCACCCTGACGTTCATCCAGTTTCACTGATCATCAATTCCATTCTACTCATCGACAAGAAATAATAATGTCATACCTATGTAAGTGAGCTGAGAGGAACGACTTTCAGAGCACACAGATTGATTTGTGAGCCTATAAAGTTCCGGGTTTTCTTTAACTTTTTTAATGATAGAGAAGATCATGAACTAGCCGGATAAAATCATGTCATGACGCAAGACGCTGGTAATTTTAGCCGGAGAATTTTGATCAGTTACCAGAGTATTCTGAATCACACCCTGAAAGTTATTAAATAACTGTAGTTCATTGAATCAAGGATGTAAAGTATGCAGATTATTAAAGCTTAAAGTTAAGTACTTAGGAGGAAATAATTTCCAAAAATCTAATGAGATGAGCTAGAAAAATGATGTAAAGATTCGAAAAAGTTGGTCCAGTTTGCGTACGTATATACCAGATGGGAAGCGTATCGCATTAAAAAATCGTTTGTTCTCATCATTGCCTGCATATTTACTTACCAAATATATCCTTGATCTTCCGTCTTGGTATGTAGATGTTTGATTCCACGATCTTTGTTCATTAAAGTTGTATATTTGAACGATGAAAATAATTTTCGGCAATAACATGTGCTGTTTCGACCGCCATTTTGTTTTTTAGGCTGACGCATGCGCAGACGTTTGACCGCGGTGTTCCTCGTACGTGTTGGTTATTATGTACTTATTGACTGAGTGGGAGGGCCGTACGGGAAAATATTTGGCTCGAGGTCATGTCGTACGGACCGAGCGCAGCGAGGTCCGTACAAATGACCGAGAGCCAAATATTTTCCCGTACGGCCCGACCTAACTCAGTCAATAAGCATTTTATCATATGAGCCTCACGAAAATAAAAATAAATAAGAAAAAGAAAGCGCGCGGATTCGAGCAGGGCTGGACGGGTTTTTCCGGCCCGCTTACGTCAACCCGTCCGGCCCCCATCACGTGACTTTTTCCAATGGTTTTATTAGAGCGCGCGAGCAGGGCCGTACGGGTCATATGATAATGTATGATAAGTAATATATTTGCTGGTTTTGATTTTACTTCAGAATTGGAATTTTCTCACTTATTTCAAATCTAGAGCTGGAAGAGGGCTACTAAGGTTATTCTTGATTTTGCTTACGCATAAAACTGAAAATATACGAATCCTAAAAGAGATATCATTTCGTCCCGGACTACAGATTTTGAAGAAAGAACTAAAGAAAAGAAGCACATATTGCAAAACTATAAATGTGCATACGTTTAATAGGCGAATGATGAAAAAGCTATTCAAATTCATTTGCATATATATGATCAACCCTGTCTGCGAATTGGTCCACGAATCTTTTAAATATCCTCCGCATAAATTATCTACCACTCTTCGAAAGAAATCAGTCAAGAGCAAAACTTGTGCTTTGTAAACCTCCCGACCCACCCTCATAATCTGTGTTCGGTAATGACACTGTCTTCTTCAACGTCGGGTTTCTTTTGCGCGTTTAATATCCTTCTGGTAAACCACTACGTCCTTTTGGGGGAAGTATATACGAATCTGCAAGCAGGATAGAGGCAAAAAGCACCAACAAGACACTTCGCGTCGTATTTACACACGATCCGAAGTCTTTATCCCCCTATCCAATTATCATAACAATGAAGAAAAGTGAATTTAATACTATATCCATTTAACGGATAAACCAGGTAGCCCAAGCTATATGTGAGAGTGCTTTGAAGAGCTAAGAGTTTTAAAAAAGGTGCTGACACACGGTGCAACATTGCACGCAACATTGCACGCAACAAATTTGAATCGGGGTGACACACATTGCAACAAAATCACGCAACATCGCTTGTGTCAGCCTGCTATGTTAGAATATTTGGCCAGCAGTTATAAATTTGGTGCAAGCTGATTGGCTGGACTTTTCAAAGTGTTGCAGGTAATGGTGCAGGCATGCTCACATGAAATTTGTTGCGCGCAATGTTACAAGAGTAGAGCGCGATTCAGCTTCAGATTTGTTGCATGCAACAAAATGGGGTAGACACACGCTGCAACATTCCTGCTGCGTGCAACGTTGCATACAATGTTGCACCGTGTGTCAGAACCTGCTCAAAATTGACTTATTGGTGGGAATTTTCGCGCCAAAAAGGGTGCTCGCTCCTCAAGGTTTCAAGGTTTCAAGGTTTTTTTATTTCCCAGAATGAGAATATATACCTTACATCACTATTAAGAAATTTAACTGGGAGGAGCAGAAGAAAACAACCCAAAAGGGTTAAGAGAATAATTCTGCACCTTGAAACTATATAATACTTTCAAATAAGAACTTACAAGGGGGAAAATAGCAAACTAAAATAGATTCAATACACATAAAAAGTTATAATATCATTATATTATTATACTTTATTTCCTACTTTAATTTAGTTCGAACTTCACTTTAAAAGTGAAGTTCGAACTAAATTAAAGTAGGAAATAAAGTTACAACTTTGGTACTCTCTCTACACCACTGACCCTATCAAAAGAGTCCACATAGTCTCCCACTAACCCAAAAATGTTTAGTTCAAGCTTACCAGCAATTTCGAATTAAAATTGAGGGTGGTTTTGGGTCCGATTTACAAACTCTTCGCAGGTATGACGCTTGTATTGTATTTTCTCATTAATTGTTTACGAGTTCGACGAAAAGTCAAAGCTTAACTTACGCTCATAAAGTAATGTTTATTTTCATAAAATATCTAAAGCTATTATTATTCTACAAACTCCTATTATCGTTCAGCATGTTGTAATAGACTAGTTTCGAGTTCCAAATTACCGCTGTGTTTCTTGATCACAGACTCATTTACACAGGGTTAGCCTCGCATCAGTGTTTAAATATTCACGTTTGGAACTCGTTCAGCATGTTGTAATAGACCATTTTCAAGTTCCAAATTACCGACGTGCTTCTTGATTACAGTTTCAATCAAGGAACACATTTAGACATTTTATGAAAATAAACATTACCTTTATAAGCGTAAGTTGACGATAACAAGGTATTCCCATTAGTTTCTCCTGTTAGATCAACCAAGATGGCGGCTGTTTCATTGTTATTCATATCTCAAGGGATTTTGAGTCACATGGTTGCATACACTCTATTGTCTTCATAGACGATCATCGGGACCTTGCACAATGGCGGTTTGCAGTGTATTTTCCTGGTCATCAACAACTATATCTCCTTCATAGAAATTAAGGACCTTCAATACACTCAACAAAATTACTCGATTCTGATTGGGACAAGAGGAGTACACTGCTAGTTGCGTATTACAGCCGGATAATTTTACGGAGTGAATGCGGCAGTCTTTTTTTCGAGGCTCCGTAGGCTTTAATACACAGCTAGCAGTGTAATAAATTGTTTAGTGTACGACACGAAAAAAACTGAGAACGTGTTCCTGGAAAAAAATAAATAAATAAAAGTAAATACGAAACGACGTGTTTGAAATTGAAAAGTTTTGTGTAGTAAATACGAAATGACGAGTTTGAAATTGAAAAGTTTTGTGTAGTAAATACGAAATGACGAGGTTTGAAATTGAAAAGTTGTGTAGTAAATACGAAACGACGAGTTTGAAATTGAAAAGTTGTGTAGTAAATACGAAATGAAGAGTTTGAAATTGAAAAGTTGTGTAGTAAATACGAAATGACGAGGTTTGAAATTGAAAAGTTGTGTAGTAAATACGAAACGACGAGTTTGAAATTGAAAAGTTGTGTAGTAAATACGAAATGAAGAGTTTGAAATTGAAAAGTTGTGTAGTAAATACGAAATGAAGAGTTTGAAATTGAAAAGTTGTGTAGTAAATACGAAATGACGAGGTTTGAAATTGAAAAGTTGTGTAGTAAATACGAAACGACGAGTTTGAAATTGAAAAGTACGTTGTGTAGTAAATACGAAATGAAGAGTTTGAAATTGAAAAGTTGTGTAGTAAATACGAAATGACGAGGTTTGAAATTGAAAAGTTGTGTAGTAAATACGAAACGACGAGTTTGAAATTGAAAAGTTGTGTAGTAAATACGAAATGAAGAGTTTGAAATTGAAAAGTTGTGTAGTAAATACGAAACGACGAGTTTGAAATTGAAAAGTTGTGTAGTAAATACGAAATGAAGAGTTTGAAATTGAAAAGTTGTGTAGTAAATACGAAATGACGAGTTTGAAAGTGAAAAGTTGTGTAGTAAATACGAAACGACGAGTTTGAAATTGAAAAGTTGTGTGTAGTAAATACGAAATGAAGAGTTTGAAATTTAAAAGTTGGGGATCGTACGCTATAATTTCTCGTAAGTCAGTGCAAATTCCATGTATTTCGGAAGGTCCTTGAAAGAAAGAGGCTGATTTCTCTGAGCCATTAGACATTTTTCTTGGCCAGAACCAAAGATAACAGCATTTTTCTCTTGGACAGTATTCTTTAACTTGACGATACTTTGGGTCCGTGAAAACAATGTTTCTTCCGAACACAGAAACCTTTTTAAATTCAGGATCTGGATTATCGGTTGAATTGTCTAAATATTATAGATAATCATACGGTTTTGATTTCAATTTGGGATTAGTGGTCTATCATCAATGCTGCGTTCTGATTGGATGACCTATTACTAGGTTATATAAGTTATAGTCTAACTATATAGCGAAAAATAATGGCTTTGAAAAGTAAAATATTAAACTTACTTTTTTTTTGAAACTTGTTTTTGTATGGGCGCGAGGTGTAATTGCTAACTATACACACTCTTATAAACAAGAACAGTTATTTTTTATTCCCAGTCGGTAATTTATTATTACCAGTTCCTCCATTTCCTACTTTTCGTGTTTCACTCTACATGGGTTGTTAATTGCGTACCAAAGAAAAATCTTATTTACCATCTTGGATTCCCAAACTTCACCTACAAAACCGCCATTTTGCCTGGCAGAGAAAATAGCGCTTTGCTTATAGCATTTGATTGTTTCTGGCGCGCAATGCATTGTGTTGACTAAGATTCTTTAAAGGAATCTTTTGCGAGAATACTGCAGTGTCAACTATGCCATCGAGGATGCAATTAATCTCTCCACTGGTCCCGATTTTTTTTTTTGGCAAAAACGGATATCAAAAATGCATTTAGCATCATCCCCATTTACAGTGTAACATCTTTGGAATAAAAAGCTGGCTGTTTACTTTTATGATCGCTGCATGCCTTTATTTGGGGTGCTTCAGTTCTTGTAAAACGTTTGAAATGTTTACTGTAGTGGAATGGGTATCCAAACAAAAGATTGATAAATACCCCATTTTACATTTGCTAGTTGATTTTCTTGTAGTGAGTTCTTAGACGTAAGTATTTGGACATTTCTATGGCACTAGTAAAAGCCATGCGGTCCATCTAGTATTTTGTCCTTTGCAGGCATTGAACTCGATACCCCGCAGCAACTTGTTGCACGTTTACCTGACGGGAGAAAGCCCAAAAATGCCCTGCATTTCTAATTTCTTCAAAGAAAGAAAGTTATTTTGAAAGACTTCCAGTCTCTTTCTATTGACATGGGAAACCTGTGGTGAATATCGTGACGTCACGAAGCTTTCTGAGAATTTTAAATTGAAGGCAAGGCGGAAGTGTGGGATAACGAAACTAGTGGCCGTAAAAGTACTCTAAACTACAACAAGGTAGGTAAAAAGGATATTGAATTACTTCTCTAAAAATTCTTCTAGTATTCAATGTCAATTCAAAGTGTAAAAACATTGTAATGTGAATATTGATTCAAGTTTTCTCGGAACAGAGTGCAGCTACTGGCGAGCCTTGATAAATTAAATATGTTTCTCGAAAAGACACATATATGTCGAAAAAACACGAATAATATATATATATATGTCGCGGAAAAGCCATGAATATATATCAGACGCATTTGATTAAGCCATTTTCTTTAATATATGTGTTTCAATGTATAGATAAGGATGGGGACAGATATATCCTTTTTCGACAAATATGTATTAGTCGTCGATATTTAGAGCCTTCTTGACAAGCATAGTTTTGACTGTAATTCGTGAATAATGTTAACTAGATTCGATAATCCGTGACAGAAACACTCTTTCACGTACTTGATATGGCTTCTCAAACTGTTAATAATTCTCGGAGAATTTCAAAGTTGC
Organism: Actinia equina; assembly: GCA_011057435.1. Lineage (NCBI taxonomy): Eukaryota > Metazoa > Cnidaria > Anthozoa > Actiniaria > Actiniidae > Actinia > Actinia equina. The sequence goes on along the minus strand of WHPX01000168.1, from coordinate 37,046 downwards.
CCAAATTTTATGCTGATTTAAGAATACGTTTTCAAACCTTCGATGGAGTTACTACGACCCGAGTCGGGTTCGAGTTCAAGTTCGAGTTTGAGTTCGAGTCTATTTCCGACTGAGTTCGAGTTAGGTACCAGTTTTATTAATCAAACAAGTTTGGGGCGGAAATACTATTGATAAAAGAAATTGAAGAAAAGTATTATAAGATTTCATTGATTTCACAAACTGGCTTATGGAGCCGGGTTGTGTGTCAGGCCGAGTCTAGACGTGACATAGGCTTCTGTGAAAGTATTAATGAATATATTATGATGCTTTGTGGTAAAGAGCAAAGAGAAGTCTTTGTTCTGACATCTATTCTGAAAATGAGTTGTGTCGAACAGCAAACATCATAAAATAGACAAAAACAACTGAGATCTTTTTAGCTAAGTTTGAATTTATAAGTTTGGCATAATTTTATTATACACTATATGCTAATATACTACCCAGGATCACGGTTCAATGTTTGTCTTAGCGGAAGTTCAACAACAGCGACAACTATAGGACTAGGGGTGGGGTGGGGTGGGGTGATAGAGCGCAGATAATGACACCGGAAGTAAGAGCATTTTCGAGTGGTCATCTTTCCCCTACACGTGGTGTTTTGTCGTATGTCAACAAGATTGTGATTTCTGATTCGTGATTCAGAAAACACAAATGCGATTTCTGATTCGGGAAACGGAAATCCAAAATCTTGCATTCTCTCCTTCAAACTTGTATTTTCGCCCATGCAATATACCTAGGCAGTGCCGAAAAGTCAGTTTTCTGATTTCTGAAACAGGAATCTAAATTAACTCTTGTACAGTTCCCAATTTCTGATTCCAATAATTGGCCGCAAAGCATCCTGATTGTATCGAACAGAAAACATAATAAAATACATATTGGATATTTGCTTAGCCGCCTCAAAATCGCAATTAGTTTTGTATTGTTATTCTGCTATATTTCAATTCGAAAAGTAAAGGAAAAAACAAGGAAAGTGATCCTGATTTGCTTCAGATTCTCACCACCTGACAGTCGTCTCTCTAGCAACGGTTTCTGGAAAATGCTCGGAGGTTTTGAAAACTTTGTTTTCATTAAAATTCCACTTTCTTATGATAAAGGTTTAAGGTAATTCTATTGATTCACAACAAACTTCAACACCTGGATTCAAACCACTGATCAGCCGTTATCTTAAGCCCTGCTACTTATGTTCAGGGTTGGGGGTAGAGAATTGGGAGGAGATGCTTGTCAAAAATGTTGAAAATGGCTTCTAAAATAATGATTTTTACCCCCAAAAAGGTACAAACGATCTGTGAGTGCTAAGTGACAGAAGGGAGGTAATAATCCTAAATTTCAACTGTCAGTTTGGCTTTCATTTTTTCATTTCATTTTTTTGCAAAGAAACCACCGAACCCCCTGGGATATAAATAAACGATCGTCCCCTTATGAAAAGCTGCATACAGTATGTTCATGTAAAATGTTGTCTTTTCCCCATGTCCTTTTATTTGCTTGACTTCTTATTTTAAATCTAGTAATAGTTTATGGTTGAATCATCTATTTTGATTTTGTATGAGTAATGTTTGTCTTTGTTGCTCAGTTGTTTTCATCTCTGCATGCCTGCATCTCTGAGTGTTAAGTGTTCCTGATATAACAACTTGTACAGCAATCGTAGAGATTATAAAAACATTATGCATCACAGGAAAATTTCAGTGACATTGATATCTACTTGTTGATACTTAGAAATCACTCGAATTATGAAAAACAACCACAACAACTTTCGAATACACTTTCCTTTCCTATTTATTAAACTTCATATATTTAATCGCGAAACACGCCATTCGAGTTCTAAAAAGAACCAAAATTAAATATGAGCTTGCCCAACCTGGAATATAAGATCATATTTCATGGATTAAAATCATTTATGTTACACACTTATAGTGTTTGTACTCTACTCTGGGGTAGTTTATGTTATTTATGTAAATAGTTAATTTTAAATTTGATGAATTTTGACTTTTTTATTCACTCTTATCAAGTTAATTATTCACATATTTACCTTTTGCAAGTCTGCCTTGTTACTCGGGCTACCTGTAAGGTAGGTCGAGTTTAGGTTTCGGTTTTGTATCAGTCTATCGTATGGTCGAGGTTTTACATGATGAATATGCATGCGATCGAGACAGTCATGAAAGCGAGGCGACGCACGAGTGCAAGTCATGTGACCTACATGTTGGGTCGGAGGTTTTCTTGCTCTCTGCTCCTCGTCGGTGGTTTGTTATGACGAATTCCTTTTCTTCTGGGACACTCAAAATACACACAAACGCACACGCCGTTCGTGGTAGACCCACACTAAAAGGTGTCGAGCGTTTTCGGAACGGGTCGGTCCGCGAACTCAAAGCAAAATGCCAAAAGAATGCCAAAGATACCAGAAAGATTACCAGAAATGTGAACTCAAATGAAACTCAAATGAACTCAAATGAAACTCAAATGAACTCAAATGGACAAACGTACAAACTTATTCAAACGTACTTAAACGAACAAACAATCACTAACTCTTTAGTAAGCAGGAACTTCATTTTCACAAAAAAGCAATAAATGCTGGTTATGGTCGTTGTCAGCCAATATTGAAAAATTATAGTCCAGGAAAACATGCTTCCAACAGTTTACCCCATGTTTACAAGAGTCTCAATCACAGAATAAATCACAGTAAGTTTACCCTAAGCAGAGATGTAGAAAAAAATCCTGGTCCATACACAGTAATAAATAAAACACAAAAAAAAACAATTTCTGCTCCATATTCTCAAGGTAACATTGCATTATTTGGTCCAAATGCTGGTCGTCAGTGTGTTGCCATGTCACTGTGCATTGATATATAACCATAGGAGTGCAATAAGTTCTTCAGTAGACCTAGTAAACACCATGAATATTGGGAATGAGTTATATTCTGTCCTATCAAGATTATACAACCAAGAATTTTTACTGTTGTCAGAATTACCCAGTATAGTAACAGTACTAGAAAGCACTTACCAAATGGAATACAGTCCAAGTTATACTGGTAATATACATGATGTCTCATCTACTGTTGATTTCCTCTACTGTATGCCCTTAGGTAATGCTTTGCAGATTTTAATTGGAGAAAATTACCATTCATTTCTATTAACTATTCAATGTAGTACGGTAGCTATTTATTGTCATGGTGATGGCAGATTTAGAATATTTGATTCTCATGCTCGGAATTCATATGGCCTCCCTCATCCTCAAGGTACTTGTGTACTCCTAGATGTCGATGACTTTAATGCTTTAATAAATTACTTCCAAAGTTTTTATGACAATTCAACAGGTTCTTTTGAACTCAGGGGAGTGCATATCACAGAAATGTGTGAACAAAACAATGCAAGTGAAAATACCTTTAATCTACCAACCCACATTCAATTTCTGATCATGGAAACATGTTTTATACTCGGAGCCTCAACAAAGAGTGCCTTACAATCAATGATTTACCAGCAAGCCTTCAGATATATGATGCAGATATAAGTGTTAAAAATAATTTACAAAAACAAGGCAAATTGTGCTGCACATCTGCTACAAGCAAATTAGAACTACAGAAGATAATAACAAATAATACAAAAGGCAATACTGGATTTTTAGCATGGCTGTCCAATTCTTGCATTTGCATTTTTCACCATAAATGCCAGACCACCGACTTTTATCTCATAGTGTTATACAATGGGGAATTTGATATGTTTGAAAAAGTAACCAGTGTATCCACCTTAGTACAGAAAATGATTGGTATAACAACACAAACACTTCAAAATGAGTTAGATTACCATATTTTATTTATATCCTGCTCAACTCAATTATCAAACACTGCAAGACAAGGTATCATAAGGAAACACAAATCAAATGCACAAAAAAAGGTTAATGCTGAGAAACGCAAATTATGCTATGCAAACATGAATCCTGCCCTTAAGAAACAACGTTTGTCTCAACAAGCAGAATAGCATAAATCTATGAACACTGCAAAAAGAGAAAAGAACCTTTCACGCCTGAGATCTAACAGTCAAGTAAGATACCACTACCATCTGCTATCAATCGTGAAGCATTTGGATCAGGAAGCGAAAATGCCAAAGCATTAGCCCTACAAAATGCTCAATATTCTTTTATCTTTTTTACCAAGCTAACCGCCTGGCAACAACGGTTCCCGCGAGACCCTCTCATTTGTTCGGGGTTGACCAACATAAACACATCCTCTCCGATTGCGCTCCTTTACTTTCACACTTCTACTATTTTCTCACCTTCTTTGTTTTCGACATAGGTAGCCCGAGTAAACGCCAATAAGGGCGTCTAGTTGACTTATTTATGCTTTGTGCAAAACATGGTGTCAAACCCAAGGAAACGTTTTTCCAACTTCAAACAGATTGATAAGCAGTTGTGCAAAAGGTTTCTTCACGAAACTCCGCAAATACAAAGATGAATACCTAGGTTCCTTAACCTCCTTTTGTGATGCCATTGATCAAATCTTTAAGTCATCAAGGTTTTAAAATATTCTTGTGTGTCGTCTTTTTTCGAGTGGCTCTTGGAAAGGTACTTCGCAAAGAAAAATTCAATAACTAAAGATCTTTTTCGTTAAAAGCATCAAAGTAAGTGAAGAAACATTTTCGAAGGAGTCCTTTACCCACATGACTGGTTCATAAAGCAATATCTTTGAGATTTTTGGGGAAAAACGAGAAGATAAACACGAGCGTTTACTCTTTCCTCTTGGCCGCCATTGTGAAATCGCAGAACCGCGGCGTGACATCATACTGTCATACATGACTCATTCATTGTTTACCTTGGAGACGTCTCCTCCCTCCTGCCTACGTCTCGGGTTTGCATAACTGTCTCGAATTCTCCCAACCTCTCCTCGTGTTACTATCAGGCTATGTAAACACGGAAAGAGTTTTCTATTGCTTAAATAGTGACAATTTGGTATGTTGTGACCCCAACGCCCCCCCCCCCCCCCCATGACAAATCCTGGATAAGCCCCTGCTTAACGTAATTCACCCATGTTGCTTGCAAGTTTTTAAATTCATTAAAGTATCTATATATATAGGGAAAGTTAATCTATATATAGGTACAGGAAACCATTAGCAGAGATTGGTGATGACAGCTAGGAACAGCTAGGATCATAGGTAGGGACAGTTGATCATAGGTAGGGACAATTGATCATAGGTAGGGACAGTTGATCATAGGTAGGGACAGTTGATCATAGGTAGGGACAGTTGATCATAGGTAGGGACAGTTGATCATAGCTAGGGATAGTTGATCATAGCTAGGGATAGTTGAAAATAGCTAGTGACAGTTGATCATAGATAGGGATAGTTGATCATAGGTAGGAACAGTTGATCATAGGTAGGGAGGGTTGATCATAGGTAGGAACAGGTAATCATAGCAAGGGAGAAGTGAGGTATAAGTGTGGAATACTTTTATGGGAGACTATACGTATGATCGACTATATGACATTCTACCATGAAGTACATCCCTTCCAAGAAAAACAAATACTAGATCGATCGATAAAAGTCAATAAAATACACAAACTGGACGACAAACTCGATGGAGATTCAATGTTTTGGTCGGTTTCAGGTGGTTTCAAGATGGTTTCAGATCGTTTTCAGGTGGTTTCAGGTCGTTTTAGGTGGTTTCAAGTGGTTTCAGGTCGTTCCTTGCTTCAGCAACTACCTCGAAAAGGGCTATCATCGAAACTTGGATAGTTGGATAGCCGTATATACTCCAACATTTTCTTCTAGGTAAAGAGTATCGTTTCAAAATTTTTCGGATATGCTTGAATTAAACTGCTACCAAGAGAATATGAACTAAGAGAAGGAATCCCCGTGCCCCATCATGTGCACACTTTGATGGTATTTTTAGAATCTATTCTAAAAATATCATCCAATGATATCATTTATTTGATCGTTTGATTTTCTGCACGCGCATAGTACGCGCGCGCTTTACGCTGTTTGCTAACGTTTTCATGTGCTTTTCTTATGTTCAAATGTTCAAAACCTGCCCTCAAGATGATGATGTAGGTGGAAAGCTTTGGAAAATAAATGTAAAAATACTCCAGAAATTTGAACAAATTACTACTTCAATTTCCTGTCGTATTTGCCAAGCTTTCGACGTGCGCATTCATATTCAGGGCAGAGTCGAAATAACGGGAAAACCCCAAAAACGAAAGCAAACAGCGTAGAGCGCGCGCAGTAAATGCGCGTTCAGAAAAACAAATGGTTTAAAAATAGCATCAAACTGTGCACATGATGGTTACAAGGCTATATAGGGGGAATTCCTTCTCTTAGTTCATTATCTCTTGCTGCTACATAATAGCTTTATTTCCCTAAGTCTTTTATCATTTACAATTTCGTCCAGCCACAAAGTAATAGCACGATAAAAGCAACTTTCATCTCTCCGAACAACCATTTCTGACCTTTTGCGATCGTAACATTATTGCGGCCGTAAAAATATACATCAATACTTATACTTGTAAGAGAAACACTTAACACACACTGATGTATCAATAGCAAAATACTCTATTGAGTAATTCCGTTAATATCTGCACAAAAATCTTACTATTTTGAGACAATTAGTCAAGTGTTGCTATGTACTTTCACGATCTAGCTTACGCAAGAAAATCGAGTTTTCCTATTGTAATATCACACTATTCAAACAAAAATCTTACGTATTCGATGAATACACATTCCTCGACTTTATATCCGATAAAATTAGAGTGATAAAGTACATTATTATATACCAAGTGTCAAAGTTCAATTTTCCTCAATTTCTATTGGTCGAGAGTGTGTCACGTGAACGTGAAGAAATTCGACTGTTTCCTGGCGACCATTCTGGGAGGGGAATATTATGTTATGGACCGGGAATAACAAAACCGGAAGTCATGTGAAAAAAACAAACAAACAAACAAACAACCGGAAACCAGAAAGCAACACATTTAAGCGCGTGTTTGCAAAATTCTTTCACACGTTTTCTTTCACGAAACATCAGATTAAACATGGAGTCTTCCCGATTTTCTTGTTCTCTTTGACACTTGGTATGATAATAAAGCACTTATTTACTGGAACCTCGGGGAAAGCAGTATGTTTTGTGGTCCTTCGACCGCTGATGTTTCCCTCGGCTTCGCCATCAGCGGTCTCGGGACCACAATACATACTGTTTCCCTCGGTCCCAGTAAATATGTGTTAAATATTCACCACCAAATAACGGATTTTAGTAGAAAATATGAATCGTCCCCATACATCTCTTGTGACAACTTGCTTTGTTTGCCTCCTAGCAATCCATAGATGCATTGCGCGAAACGCAGGATCAAATTATTTACTGGAAACTCTTCCATTGTATTGCTCGCGTACTTCTTTGAGAGAAGATGAACTGCTTGATTATAGTTTCCAGGAGAATCGAGTCTTGGAATGAACACTTAGAAAAGGTTCGAGTGTGATCTAATTTCCTCGGAGATCTAGACGTGCTTCCGCTTAAATCATATTTCTTGATAATTTCTGGACAAATATTTTTTCGAGTTAGCTTGAAAGAGAAAAATAATTTACTTCTCAATAAATTAACGGAATTAAAATTAAGACTAACACATCAAATCAAATAAAAAATTCCCTTGCGGGCGGGCTTAAAAATGATACAGGTAGGCAGCGATCGTACTGTTTATCTATTGACTAGAAATGACCGGACTGTTTCATTAGATGTATGGTTTTAACGGTTTTATATTGCAACGGTTTTATTTTGCTCTCTTTTACTCCGACGAAGGACTAGTGTCCGAAATGTCAGTTTTTTCATCTTTTCACGGTGTATAATTTACCCTTTTATCATTACTGTTTAAATAGAAATACCGATGCAGCTCACACTAGTTTTTAGCTAGTTATATCTTCTGGTTTTATATTGCGGTAGCTATCATTCCAGCTATGTCGAGAAAGAGAAAAAGAGAAAATATATAATGATATTCGAGTAATATATATCTGTATGATATATACGGAAAGAACGTATTTTAAAAATGCGAGTAAATATAGACAATAAAAAAAGAAGAAATACGAATAAAAGATATAAATGAATAGTTGAGCGAGACAACCACCTCGACTTATGGAATCAGTCTAAAAAATAACACGAAAAATATAAAAGTTTAAATCGAAAAAATATTTGTCCACTTTTAGAATCGAGTTACGGAAATAGCGCGTAACTCGAAAAATAAGGTTCAATCTGTTGGGCTCGAGTTATGTAACTTGAGTTTGATTTCAACGCTGTTTGTCATCGAGTTGCGCACAGATGTCAAAGTGGGCGAAAAACAAACATGGATGTGTCCGAGCGCGTAACTCGAAAGGTGTGTAACTCGAAAATCGTAACTCGAATTTTTCCTTCTCCCCGCGAAAACATGTTTTGTTCACGTGGGTTAACGGGTAGATGCAATTGACGGTATAATGCTATTTTACTGGGCAGCTCATTTGCATGCTAAACGTTGCCTATGTGATATCACTCTATTTTGGCGCATTGATATTGAATGTATATACTTGGATTGAATTGAATGAGTAGTAATCGAGATATTGAATTGAATGCATATAGACATTGAATTGAACAAATATATGAGTATTCAATTTTGCTACAATCGGCTCGCCATAGAATGGCTTCTCAAACTATTAATAATTCTTGGAGAAATTCAAAATTGCCTAAATTTTATGCTGATTGAAGAACACTTTTTCAAACTTACGTACATCGATCACGCTATTGATTTTCTTTGTTTTGTGGTCCGCATAAATTTTTAATGAGTTTAGAAAGTAGTATAGGGAATGGGGGTTCCAGCGCAATCTCAACACGGGTCTTGCCCCGTGTCAAAAATCCACCTACGGACGACCCCCACTCCAAGTGTGGTTGAGGGCAACAGCGCACTTAAATATGTTAGTCTATATATGGAGTGCGAAGATTGTAAAGAGTTTGCTTATGATTTCTGTGTAAAGTGCTTGAAACCCAAGTTTGTACCTACTAAGCCAAATAAGTATATTTGTTGTGGTAAAAAAATGCAAATAGAAGATGACACGTCAGCACAGTGTTACGAGTGTGGTAAGAATATTCGTAATGCCGTACCAAATGCTACCAAAGAGCAATATTACGCCAATGGAGGTCGTAAGAAAACGCCATATAAGAGAATAAAATACTTCAGGGACTGGATGAGTCATATCCAAGGTTTACATCCGGTATATTTAAGCGACGAAGTAAAGAAGAAAATCATAGACCATTTAGAAAAGCCAACCCCACAAAGCCTACGAAAGACATTGAAAAAATTAAAACTAGGAAAATATTACAAAGCTATTCCCTATCTTTTGTCTGAAATTACCGGTAAGTCTATTCCCGAGGTTTCTGATATGACAAAAGCCGAGTGGATGTTTTGTCGGCTGGATAAGGATATTCCTTATTACCCTGACGTAATCTACGAAATATTTTACGAAATTGACCCCAACCACCCCCTGTTAGGATGGATTCCGAGAAGATAGTGAATCTTATGGCATAAGATGAGCGAATAGCATAAATCTTATGCCATAAGATGAGCGAATAGCATAAATCTTATGCCATAAGATGAGTAATTAGCATAAATCTTATGGCATAAGATTACGCGTAATTTCCAGACTGACGTTCGATATGTAAATAGAATCCTGTCACGATATTTACTGAGCAAGCTTTCTTTGAAGCTCTTCTTTCGCTTCTTGGTAAATCTTTTTGCGAGATTCCTCGGAAAGATCTTTTACGACTGTTTTTTTATTCCTTATGTCCGTCTTTAATTTCTCGTATTTGTCTTCTTCGGCCAGAATAAGCGAGAATTCTACGTCGTCTATCTTTCTGTCACGCAAAGCCTTTGAGACAAGATCGGTAATAGTATTTACTTTAGCCCTAGATAGAGCTATTGTCGTGTCATGCTTGGATATTTTCGTGGATAGCTTTTTCATAATACCCGTAGCAACAGCCGAAATGATACCACAAGCTGCCCCAACGCCGGCCAAAGGAACTCCAACGATTATTCCCGGCCCAGTAAGCGAAGTAGCAACGCCAGAGCCCGTTAACACAACAGATATGGATCCTGAAGTTATCGCAATCTTATGTAGCGTACTCCGGGCTCTAACGTACTTTTTTCTAACTTTTTCATAGTGTTTTGCCTGCCCTTCCAAGTAAGCCAGGATTAAGTTCGCTTTATTCAGACGAAAGTTTTCGGCGTTTAGTTCATTAGGTGTAGTATAGGGAACATCTGGGTACAACTGAGGTGCTGATGGTATAACATCCATTATATATACTAATGTACGACGCTTTTGGGAATGATATTGAGGAGCAGCCACATCACGACAACCGGGATTACTGGAATTGGAGAGCATTTAGGAAGATGTTTCCGCATGCAGACCCTAGTAAGTTCGAAAGGAGACCCGATGGGATTTACTATAACGGCTCTAGGATGTACAGCAACGAGGATTTGAAACCTACGCTGGTCGATCAGATAGACAATCAACTGAAGAATTCTGGTTATATCGAACATAAGCCCGTGCAAGGTTGGTCAAAGGAATTATTGCTTGGTACCGGTACTTATCCGATACCCGCGGTTTCATTTGATAAACATCCAAGTTTGGATTTGACATTGAACATGCGGATCTCTAACAACCATTCCTTTTCGTTAAAGGTGCGAGATATCTTCAAAGACGTACCCATTAATCATACCACCGCTAAGGAATCTCATGAATGGTTAAGTGGTCCTAACATGCGTTATTGGCCACAGCAGTTGAACTTTGCGGTTTGGTGTGCCACTAGCGGCTGTGGTGTAAGTGCAAACTTAATGAAGAATTCAATATTTATGTTTCATTTTCACTTTACGGTTAGAAGAATACTGCATGAGATGGGCGTTACTGCATTACCAGGAGATGCCACGTTTTATCCAAGAGATAACAAATACAGCGTGCCGGCTTATGATAGACTTTGTAAGGAGTTTGGTGTTGTAGGGAAGGATTTCCGATGCACTACGGGCGCTAACAATGGGCTGGGGCATATTTGGGCTTATTGGGGGATTGGTGGGCACGAGCTAAGCAACAGGGAAGTGCATACGCTGCGGTTGCAGTGGGACACTGGGTATCACAAAGAAACTCACGACAGTAGCACCTTCTTTGAACCAAATGCCAAGACCACTAAGGAAGTCAGAGACGGACCTCTGTTCAAAGACGAGGGCGGTAAGTATGCAGGGGCTAACCCGCTGATTATCAAGATTACAAACGACGAGCAAACGAAGCAATACTTTAATTTCATACCCCCAGAAGGTAAAGGACTAACCAAAGCCGGCCTTGCCCGTTTGAACCGCAGCATAGAAGCTTACGTGTATTCCATCCTTGGAGCTCAGGTAAACACCCGATCGAGTATAGTGGGGAATACCGGCGCCGCAGAAGAAACGCGAGCCGAAGCTTTGATTCTATTCGAAAGTTCGATCTTGGAGGGCGACATTAGCAAGGGCGTACAGCGTTACCAACTAGCTATACAAAATTCTAAGGCGAGGTTGGACTATGCAGTAGCCCCGGGTTGTTGGTTAATGCCTAGTAATTTATCTATAAATACTGGCTCTGTAGTAGGATACAACAACAAACTTCAACGAGCTACTAAGGATATGAAGTTTGGGGTGAATGACGTGAACTCTGACACTCTTAGGAACATTCCTCACTTCGTAGAGAAGCCAAAAAAGTCACACGAAACGAAGCTACCCGTAGTTAAGAAACCATCAAAGAAGGCCCTGCCTGCGATACCTGAGGAATATGACCATAACTTACTAAAAGCCGGCCTAGCAGCTGCAAGCATTGGTCTGAGCTATTATATATGGCGATGAACAACCCCTACGTAGCTGGAGAAGTTTGTGTCTATACGACTTACACAGGTGAGAAAAAATACACCCAGGCATCTTGGGTTGATGTCACGGGCATGTCCGTGAATTTGAACTACTCAGGAAAGAAATTGATCCTTTGTAGTATTTGCATTGGTACGAGCAGCCATGCCAACGTGGGCTTCGGGTTCCTGGATGAGAATGGCATACTGCAGCCTATGCGTACGAAAACGAACAACAGGGAGCCTGCGCATTTCTCCGTAGAGCCGCCAACGAATAGCGCTGAGAATCTTACGACTTGGACTTTTCACATGGTTGCTGATTGCCATGGGAAGGTAAAGCTGCAAATACGCGTAGACGACACTGGGAGCGTTTGCGTAAATAGCATAGAAAATCAAAGGGATACGACCTATAACCACGAGACCATAAGCACTCTTACGGTGCTTAGCCTTTAATATATGAATCCGCATTGGAAGGAAGCCCATTACACTTATTACTTAAGGGATGGGCGGTATACTGATCACGCCTGGCTTGACATTGGGATGTGGGTTGAAGTTGGAGGTCTTGCGTTGATCGTTTGTAGTATTATCGTTACCTCGGTGCGGGCGGGAATCATAGGGTTTAGGTTGGTTGACGAGAACGATGAGCCTTTAGCCCCTTATAGGGCATCGACCAACAATCGAAGTCCTACTCATTTCTCGGCGCAGCCATATCCATTTAGTAATGAGGCGTTTTACGTGGCTACGTTTCAAATGGTAGTCAATTGTAAGTATGCTAAGTTACAGATTTACCCTGACGGTAGTAGCAATCTTGGTTATTATGCTTTCATAAATAGCACGGACGGATACGCTAACACCCCCGACAGGACCTGGCATCATAAGACCATTAGTACTATGACCGCTATACCACTAGTTCCGCATTATCAGGGCGGCGCGAATACTATCTTTACTTATCCCCAGTCGAGAACGCCTCGGACACCCGACAACGATAAGCCCGACATAATACACAAGGATAAGATTAAGCCTTCATCTTCTTCAGGAGTACCACCCCAATAGCGACGACCAAGATCCAAATGTTGTTGCCCACAAACTTTAGCAGTTCTCCGCCGGCCCTAAGTGCCAAGGAAACAACCGAACCCAGCAGCCCAGGAAGACCGGCTGCCATCTTTTTCCCCAAGTCCGTCAGCCCATTGCCTAATTTCTTTACGCCCGCGCCTGTAGCCTTAAGAGCGGATAGGATGACTCCTACTACGCTCGAAATAGCAACCGCAAATGCCAGTGGAATACCATACTTCACCAGAGCTCTTTTTACCTTTTCCTTGGTGGTAAGCCCCAGCTCTTTTTCCAGGTTTTCCTTTTGAGCCCGCAATTCCGCGACTCTTTCCTGAAGGATTTCTACTTCCCTTTGAGCTGCCTCCCTTTCTTCCTCGGTACGAGTTTGGTCCTCGATTACTTCTTGCTGCCGCTCTATTTGTCCCTCCAGGTCTTCAATAGCCTGATCTCTTTGCCGGATTTGTTCCTCCTTGGTGTTAAGTTCAGCCATTAACCGCCGCCTTTCCACCAAAGAGCCGGCTATGGTGGTTTGCAGGTTATCGGTATCGTCTTTAATTAAGTCTAACTCTTGCAGGGCGAGGTTAAGAGCCCTTTGAGTTTGATTTCTTTCACGTCGAATTTGGGTTCTTTGGTCTACCAGCTCCCTTATTTCTTGATTTTTAAATTCGACCTCCCTTCTATGCGCGTCGGCAAGCCGCTGGTTTTGCTTCATGTATTCCTCCTCCCTTTCTTCCAACGTTTCCCGCAGTGCTTCCACTGAGGCGCCAGAGCTTTGGGCTTCTCCTAAGTCCTCCCGTGCTTTGTCTAATTCGCGCAGGGCCTGATCCACCTGATTTCCTATTTCTTTTATTCTTTCATCTTGATGGGCGGACTTCTTTTCAGCATCGGCAAGTAGCTGACCTTGCTTTGCATATTCTACGTCTTTTTCTCTTAACTCCCTTTGCAGATCCGCGGCACGTTTTTCCGCGTTGGTCCTTTCGGTTAAGTTGTGCAGCCTTTCTAACAGGCTTCTAGTAGCACGCTGAAAGCCTCTTAATCTCAAGACGTCACCCCTAACGTTGCCCTCCTCATCAAAGAGGTTTTGCGGTTTTGTCCAGCGGTCTTTGTCGGGAAATCTTAAGTCTTGGACGCTTATGAGGACTTTGTTTCCCTTTTCCGTGAGCTTTACGTCGTCAGCATCAAAGTTGTCGTAGCGCAGCTCTAGCTCCCGCGCTGCCCACTCTACGGTTTCCCGCGCGGCTGCTTCCGGCTCGCCCATGTTTTGAAGCTCTATGTGCTCACGCGGAAACGTGTACTCGCGTGCTTTGGGATGTCTTAGGGCCTTTGCAATCCTATCCCTTAGGGAATCGTCGACTTGTTGGGTGGGAAGCAGCGGTGCTTCGTCACCGTCGTTAATGTCAGCCTGACCTTCCTCAGTGGTGGGGTCAAAGTCTGGATCCGTTCCTTCTACTTCCATTATATATGATAAGCTCAAAGTTAAGTCCCAACGTATTACCTAAGCAGGTTGGCGGACTGAAAGCAGAACGCACCTTTCATCGGGTCACATTCACCCCCAGCAGCGCTAAGCCAGGGGAAACCCTGTACGTAGGCGTGCCCCGCCTAACGGATAACCTAGTCTTAGTACCTGGCACCTTGGCTTTAAGGTTCGACCTAGCGGTGCAGTCAAGCCCCACAGATGAAAGGATTATCGTTAACAACGTGGGTCGTCAACATCGTTTCTAAGATGCGCGTAAAGTTCGCCGGGGAATCGCTATTAGACTTGAATAGGTACGATCTGTATACCACCTATAAGGATCTATGGTTGAACAGCCTTTGACCGCGCGCAAAGGATAGAACAAGGAATTGGTAGTGTCATTCTACGTAAGGTTCGCACACCTACGAAAACGCAACCTACTGACGGCAGCGGAGAAACCGCAGTGGCAGACGCAAAGCGAATAAAGACAGCCTATGGTAGCAAGTATGTCATACCACTGGACTTTGAATAATCACGAATCACGGTGTGTATTACCCAAGACAGTTATCCGAGCTACAGTTTGAAGTAACTTTAGCAGATGCTAATAACATCATTGGTGGGCTAAGCACTGCACTTACCACAACAACCCCATACTCTATTCACTAACTTAGAGCTAGCAGTATGAGACCGTGTACAGCGAAGAGCTGGCCCGTAGCGCTGGCATGGAATACAGCTCCGGGAAAGGCATTCTTATACGACCACGTAGTAATGTATAAGACGTTTAGCTTCTTGGATAAGACGGATGAGGTTATCAACCAAAGCATTAACCTCCCCCGAAGAAGTCTCACGGGGTTGATG
This sequence comes from Actinia equina, assembly GCA_011057435.1. Lineage (NCBI taxonomy): Eukaryota > Metazoa > Cnidaria > Anthozoa > Actiniaria > Actiniidae > Actinia > Actinia equina. Next base: position 21,805 of record WHPX01000168.1, on the reverse strand, counting down.
TTGGTGTTTGCCAAACCCTACGAAGCCGGTAAGCGCGACTCCGAGGCCTTTCACAACCCCAACATTACTAACGTAGGGGTGCAACATAAACGGCGTTCCAAACAAGGTCTACTCCCAGGGATAAAGCCTGCAGACGTGTACAGAGAGGCAATGCGTAAGTTTGGCGACCAAATTAGCCCCGAGGAATTCTTTAAGGATAAGTATGCGCTTATGGATTGACATGCGCACCATTAACGACGAAGACCTACATGGCCAGGGTTTACGTCTAGTAAATACGCAGGATGGTATAACATTGGAGATCAAACGCACCAAGAATGCCTCCGCGGGCGACGGTGATAAAATAAACTGCTACGTCTTCGTCGTGTCTGACGCGCAACTGAGCGTAGAAATGAATCAGCTAAAGAGCGTTGCCTATTAAAATATTTGTCTAATATACCATGTTGCGCGTATTTGAAAATAACAACACCAAACTGCAATGCATAGTGCAAGGCGACAAACTGTACTTTAAAGCAAAGGAAGTGGCGGCTGCGTTGAATTACGAGAACACCAAGAAGGCTATTAGAGACCACGTTTCTGAGAAGTACCAGAAAAGATGGGCTGACGTGCAAGGGGTCCCAAACCGTTCCCCTTCTACTATTCACCCACGTTCCGTGTTTATCTCCGAGCCTGGGTTGTACGAACTGATATTTAGCTCTAAGCTACCCAAAGCCGCGGAGTTTCGTGATTGGGTGTTTGAAGAGGTGCTGCCTACGCTAAGGAAAACAGGTAAGTATGAAATAGAAAGGCGGTTCGATAGTCCTAACAAGTTAGTCTTCAAAATGGAAAATGAGTTTGACCTGCATAAGAAAGTCGTGGACTACATACGCCGCTTCTACCCACAGATGCTCATAGCGCCCGGCTTAGGGAATTGCAGGATTCTGACAGCAAACGCATAAAATGCTGGCAGAAGGGTTATCAAAGGGGTCAACCCGACCTCTTAATACTGAACGCGCATTTAAGGTATGAAGGGCTTTGCATCGAATTAAAGACGCCGAAAGGAAATGGCATACTCTCCGCAGACCAACGCAAGATAATTTCGCAGTATGACGTAAATGGTTACCTAACGATGGTTAGCAACGATTACGACATTATCTGCCGTGCCCTGATGGATTACGCGGATGGTATTCGTATTCCCTGTAAGGGCTGTGTAAAGCGGTTTAAGTCCTACGCCACTTTGAAAACGCACCTAAAGATATTCCATAGGTATAATGAAGCTCAGCTTGACTCACTGGCGTGATCTTGCCCACGGTAAAGCATACGAAATAAAAAATTACGTCGTCTTCGAAGACATCGACCGTTTACGGTTAGTCCTCAAAGACTTAGAAGGCAAGGAATATTCCCTTTGGGCGCCGGATTGCGTGCGGTACGTAATTCAGGGCGAGGAATTCACCCACTTACGCAGCTATGGTAAGGTAAATGGCCGATGGAAGTTTGACATTGAAAGAAGAGTTACTCCATCTCCTCTTTGTAGTTAAGCGCGTCTGCTAAAGTCCGCTGCGCTTTAGGATCCGCGGAGCACCAATGCCCCACAAAGGATCCTTCGGAGAATACCCTGTCGCAATGAAGGCAGGTGTATTTTTTACGCGGCTTACAAGGGGTAATGCAGTCTGCAGGTAGTTCGCACGTAATACAGTCCATATATTGAGAGGGTGATTAGGGCGCCCCCAAAGAATGCCGTGAAGTAGGCTACCATATACTTAGGGGACTCTGCAAGGCCCCTTTAAAGGGGTCTTTATTTTTATTTATTATTATTCATTATCCTTAATAATAATAAATAAAAATAAGGATGGGATTTGAGACTCTTTGCGCAAACCCTACCTTACTATTAAAGGCCCCAAGAAATGCTATTTCAAAGAGTGGCTCAGAATGTTGACGTTTAGGTTAAATCTTTGTTAAGGATGCCTGGAAACTATTTGAAAAGTGTCTTAGAATGTTTACAATAAGGTTAAATCTTTGTTAAGTCGCCCATAAGCTATTCCAAAAAATGCCTCAGAATGTTGACAATAAGGTTAAATCTTTGTTAAGTATATATGGAAACTATTTCAAAGAGTGTCTCAGAATGTTGACGTTTAGGTTAAATCTTTGTTAAGGATGTTAAATGGAGGCTAAGATATTGTTAAGTATATATGGACTGCTCGTTGTGTAAGAAGGTGTTCAGCACCAAACAAAGACTTCAATACCACGTTCGTCGCGGCGTTTGTACAAAGAAACCCCTTAGCCGCGCTTGTAAGGATTGCGGTAAGGAATTCAGCACCGTTCAAAAGATGCAACAACATCAGGATAAACGCATTTGTGGGCTTTGTAAGGACTGTAATAAGGAATTCCACAACCCCTTCGAAATGCAGCAGCATCTGAAAAGGGGCGTCTGTAATCGAACCAGACAGTGTAGTTTCTGTAATAAGATACTTAGTAGTCGTCAACGTTTACAGACGCACCGGAGAACGCATGAAGTGAATTATCGATTTCTCTTTGGGGCGTATGACTTGGAAGGCGTGGATTGCTACCAATGTGCGGATTTGATGTGTCGCTGCCCGCATAAAGAGGATTACTTAAGGAATCGCATAGATTACCATAAGAAGATAGTCCGTACTTTCCCCTCTTTTGAACGCGCCCAAGGCGTTCCGTGGACTAAAAGGGAGTATTGGAGGCAGGAGTGCGATCGTTGTGGTTGTGTTAGAGAAGAGGAACATATCTTCAACTGTCTTAACAAAGATTTAACCTTATCGTAAACATTCTGAGACACTCTTTGAAATAGTTTCCGGGGTGTCTTAACAAAGATTTAACCTTATTGTTAACATTCTAAGACACTTTTGAAATAGTTTCCGGGGTGTCTTAACAAAGATTAACCTTATCGTAAACATTCTAAGACGCTTTTGAAATAGTTTCCACACATACTTAACAAAGATTTAACCTTATTGTTAACATTCTGAGCCACTCTTTGAAATAGTTTCCAGGCATCCTTAACAAAGATTTAACCTAAACGTCAACATTCTACAGGGGATATCGCATGAAGTCCTTAACGGACTCCTTAGCCCACGTCGCCATCGTCACCAGCGCGCCAAACCGTTCTGCACGCTTCAGACCGCACATTTCATCGTACAATTCCTGCACGCGCTCTTTTAACCGGTCAATCTCCTCCCTTTGCATTTCTATGGTGTCTCTTTTATCTTTTGCGTCGGCGACAATTCTTTGCACTGCTTCCACTGGCTCCATCGTATATATAATGGATCCGAACCATATTCCTTGTAACGCTCTGATCGTAGGACCCACCGGCTGCGGTAAAACGCAGTTCGTGGTAGAGCAGCTATTAGGACCCTTTAGATACCGCTTCGACTACATCGTACTGCTCTGCCCCACCTACGTGAATAACCGCACCTGGACGGGCATAGGAGTGAAAGATGACGACTTCTTTGTAGATATCTTAGATCCTAACGAGTTATCCAGCCATCTTAAGTTCTGGCACAAGCAATTCCCTAAAGATACACAGACTTTACTCATACTGGATGACATTGCCTGCGGGGACGACGTAAAAAAGCGCACCTCCGAATTAGTGAAGCTCGCCTTCAGCGGTAGACACGACAATATCAGCGTTTGGTTGCTTTCCCAGCAGCTTACCAGTGTCTCTAAACCCTTCAGGGAAAACATAGGTTCACTTGTCGTCTTCTACACGCCGAGTAAGTCTGATCTGGAAACCATCTTAAGCGACTACGGCGGTGAAATATCCAAGGAACAGTTACATGAATACATGCGGCATTTAAAGACGCACCAACATTCCAAGATGATCTTCTCTTTGAGGTTTCCCTACACGGTTGGAATCTATGATTCCTAATGTATATGGACATTGAGCAGCTCTTAGATGAAGTTCCCACACAGTTAGACGAAAGTAACCTCAAGGAACAACTTAACATCCTTGTGTCTTCTGGGAAGTGCAAAGAAATGATAGGCAAGGAACTTACCCATGAGCAAGTTAATAAGTTGTCAGAAGAGGAGGTTAAGAAGTTCCATAAGAGGTACGAGGCCGCCCTTGCAAGTAAGACCACGGACGCCGTAGCAGATTCCGCTATCCGACTTGCAACTAAATTGCTTGGACTTGCACTGCCCATAGACGACGTGGAGCAACTGCGGAAGGACATAAGCGATGACTATGTCATCGCCCAAGAACTTAAGATAACCTGCGGGTGGTTGTCTTTGAAGTGCGGTAAGTTAATGGCAGTCGCCTCTGCGGCTTTGCACGTAGCTCAGCATGTCGACTTGAAGGAACTTACGATGTCTTGGAAGGACTTCAAGAAGGACAGAGAAGTCGAAAAGGTCTTCCAGGCAGCACTTGCTGAGGTACCTGATCAAGTCGCCTCAAGTACTTAGTCAAGTCGTCCTTAAGTACTTGGTCAGGTCGCGCCCAGGTTATTTCCAAGTCGTCCTTAAGTACTTAGTCAAGTACTTATCAAGTCCTTCAAGTCCTTAGATATAATGAGTGAACCAGAGTCGAAGGTAGAGCAGCCCCAAGAGGAGCAGAAAATTACCAAGGTTAAATCTCCAGGCAGAGTTGCCGCGGGAAAGAAGCTCGCGGAGATGAACAGGAAGAACAAAGCCAAAAAAGAAGAAAAGGTGGAAGTGAAAGAAGAGGAATCCTTTATTAATCCTGGGTACGTCATCGGCGCGTTAGGAGTTGCTATAGCAGCAGGCAGCCTTTACTTACAATGGCGGGCTACGAAGCCAAAAGTAGAACCGCCAACATATCACGCGCCCGTGCACGCACCCGTGGAACCGGCTGTTAGAAAAAGTAAGATCCCTGAAATGGAGTAGATTTATCACCACGTGCCGTGGCAACCTAGATTTTCCTTCTCGCTCTGTAATATAATGTCAACCGCGTTATTGAAAACTGTTGAAGAAGCAGCTATCATTACTTCCATCGTTGCGGGTATTGGTTGGGTAGGTAAGAAAGTGCTCAAAGAAGACTTTACTGAAGACCCAAGCAAGAGCTTCGCTAATTTTGCTAAGATGACCGCTGCCGTAGGCGGGGCTATTATGGTAAAGGATTACCTACGGAAGGAAAAGTACCTGCCTACGACGTAACTCGTGAAAATCCCTGTGATTTTCTAATATATAATGGCTAGCGTGGTCGCAGGTGGAGTTATTGCAGCTTTAGCATTCACTGGAGCTAATTATGGTGGTCAATATTTGGATAGATTAGTTAGAGGTGATCGCAGCGGAGATTTAGCCGCCGAAAGGAAGAGACACGACTTAGCGCTGGAGAAATATCAAAGGGACGTGGCAGCTTGGAATGAAAAAAGACAAGCTTACAGGGATTGGTTGGACAAGAACTACCAAGACAAAATGCAGGCGGATAAGAACTTCGAAAATACAGACTACGCCTTCAAACTTTATGCGCAGGCGCACCCCGACTTTAGGTTAAGAAAGCCTCAGTTTAAGAATTACTATCAGCCTTCTAAGAAACAAAAAGACAATGAATTGGTCTTCGTGGGAGTCGCAGGGCTGGCGGGAGGCGTGGCTTTGGCGTATCTAATATAATGATCGTCTTTTTGGAAAGCGACAAGAATAACTTTACCACTTATCTGAATCCTCCCATCAAAGCCCATAAGGTTCGGCTGGTTAGTTGCTCTTTATACAATTCTTGGTATAATTTAGTCAATGGCATGGTCAACGTACTTAAGGCGCCTGGCAAATATCAAGGTGAAATGCTACCCGATGGACATTACACGCCAATCACCCTTGCTAAGGAGCTCGCCAAGCGCGGTTATACTCTCACCACGGGATTGCCGCACGAGATGACCTTCAAACATAATATGCCAAACTATTCAGTAACTTTTGGAAAGTCTGACCCATTGGGGTCATTATTATGTGCCTCGGGCAAGGAAATTACCAACACAGCCAAACCTGTAAATTGGAAAGTCGCATCCTCTTACGAAGTCTATTGCGACTTGGTCCATAGTTACAACAATGGAGAAAGGTCTTCTCTTATGTCCAAGTTTCTACCCAAAGGTAATCCATATGACTCAGAAGAATACACTCCCATTTCTTTGAGCTATGACCTGTCTAATTTGGTAGAAAGCATAAACATCACCATTAAAGTGGACGGAAAGACGGTGGATTTCAACGGGCGAAAGATCAATCTTGTTTTGGAATTCATATAATGGGCCGCGTAGAGGACAAACTCAAAAGGATTTACTATGGACCTGAAGGTTATTGGAAAGGAGCGTCAGCTATCAAGAAACTCGCGACCGCGGCCAGGGTATCAGATGAAACGGCTAAGAACTGGTTGAAAAAACAAACCCTCTGGCAGGTTTATCTTCCCGTGCCCAAGTACATTCCCAGGCCCAGCTTTACCGTAAATACCCCCAATGAAGTTCATCAGGCGGATTTGCTTTTCTTACCACACGACAAGGTGAGAAGAAAGACCTATAAGTACGCTTTGACCGTAGTCGATATCGCAAGCAGATACAAGGACGCCGAACCCATAACCAGCAAGGAATCTGGGGAAGTCGCAGAAGCCCTAGGTAGGATTTATAAGCGCGTCTTGAAATGGCCTAAGCTGCTGCAAGTGGATGCGGGGACAGAGTTCATGGGGGTGGTTACTAAGACCCTGAAAGACCACAGCACTAAGATTAGGAGAGCCGAAGCTGAGTACCACAGGGGTCAGAGCATTGTCGAAAGATTCAATAAGACCCTGGCCGAGCGTCTCTTTGGGTACCAGTATTGGAAAGAGCTGGAAGATCCCTCCAAACGCAACAGGGAATGGACACAGAGGCTCCCCCAGGTCGTCGCGGCTTTGAACAACGAGGCGGCCAGGGCTACGGGAATAAAACCCAGGGATGCCATAAAAAAGAAACACGTGGAACACAAGTCCTACGTCAGAAGTTCGAGGGCGGTCTTCCCCCATGAAAAAAAATTAGGTAATGTCACAGTCCGATATCTCTACGGACCGGGTGAATTAGAAGGAGGATCCAAAAGAGCTACGGATCCTAATTGGTCTTTGGAAACTTACCAGATCCGAAGCGTAATAGCTAAGAAGGGTCAGCCCATCTTGTATTATCTTCACGATGGCCCCACACGTGGGTTCGTCATGGAAGAACTGCTTATCGTGTGATGTCCGAATGCTATCGTATGCACTCCGTCATCACACATCCATCGCTTACCGTCAAATGCAGACAGCGACACCTTCTCCTGCGTGACGTTATGTATCTGATGACCATAGCTGCGCAGGCTGTTCATCTTATGCCGCTGTTCCTTGCGTGTTCGTAATACGTTGAGGTAGGACTCGTGCGTAATGTCCTTCTTAACCACGTACTTTTTTACGCCTTTAGCTTTCTTTTCTACGCCGTCTAACTTTAGCACGCTGTACATCTTTGGTTTCAGACCCACGTACTCTACTATGGGTTTTCCTAACATTTCGTCTTTCATCTTCCCAATTACCTTCTTATTCTTCGCAGAGTAAAGGAAGTGCTCCTTCGGGTAACCGCTGGTGTCGTACTCGTCTATGTCGGGGAGGCAGTCTTTGTAAACGTCTTCCGTTTGCACTTCTAGAATTAGGGAGTCGGTGTCTGTGTACAGGAGGCGACAGCGGTCTCCGTACTTTGGCTTAAGCTTATCGTAGTAGAACTCATACATAAGCAGCTTCGATAGATCCAGCACCGTAAAGCCTGTGTAAACGGGCTTGTTTAGTAAGAGGTTTGCCCTTTTCATGTGAATCACGTAGAAGTTCAGCATTTCTACGTATCTAACGAAGCCTGGCTGTGACACGTATGCTTCTGCTTCCTCTTTGGTGCTGACTATTTTTACGCTTACGCGCTTGCGGATGTTCTCCATTGTCTTTCCGAACACGCTGTTGTTCATCAGTTTGAAGAGGTTTTTCTCGAAGTCATTTTTCGCTGCGGTACGCTTTTGCGTGTTAAAGTCAATGTAGGGGCGCATCCAGGGTTCCTGCGTGAATTTTAGGACTCTGTGGATCTTCTCTACGCGCATTCCGTGTCGCACGTAGAACTGCAGGTTGCGGTAATGTACCACATACTTCTTCTTATCCATCAGGTTCATAGTTAGTTTCCTGTACGGTTTGTAACCAGAGCACATTTGCTTTTGCAGCGGACTTAGCTGCTTAAATGGTATCTCTATCGCTTCTGGTGCTAAGGGGAACTCATTGTGTTCGTCGTGCAGGCGCTCTGGGTACTCCAGATCCACTTCTAAGACGTAACCCTTGTCGTCTTCTTTACCTACGTTTAGGTAAAACTCTATGGGCTTTATGTTGTCCCATTCGAAGTCGCGTACAGGTAGGTATTGTGACATTGCCCAACCATAAAGGTTATTCGCATCCAGGTAGTAAATGTATGTGGTTGGTTTCTCTGGGTCGTGCTCTACTAAGGGGTTGTTTGCGCGGGCGTAACGTCGGCTGGGTCCGCATACGCCGCCACGAATACCGTCTTCCATAAAGCGGTACATGTCGTATTCCGTTAGGAGATCCAGTTGCGCGTTTGTCTTCTTTAACAAAGCACTCCAGCTGAGCCCAGGAGCCGTGTAGAAATTAGCGGGATCCAATCCGTAATATTCCATAGCCATCTTTCTGAAGCTTTGGAAAACATCTGCAAGCAGCACTACGTCAGACCTTAGGTAGATGTCGTGGTAGTCCCCCATGTTCTCACAGGAGTACTTTTCCCACACATCTAACGCATGCTGGTACTCCTCGTCCTTTATACCGGACTCGTTTAGGGTGCTGTAGAATCTCTCTTTGGGTGGTAGGGGTTCTTCGAATCGCTCCCAGGAATCCATGTATTCGTATGGGTAGACTCCTTTCCTTTCCGCGCCGTATTGACTGGAAATGGGAAAGTTGGTGTTATACTTTACGAGGTTTGCTAAGGAGTCCGCCATGAACTGCTGCGAGTCTAAGAACTTCAGCTTGCCCACAGTTACGGACATGTAGCGCTCTTTGTTGTTGGGTATGCATTTGACGTCGGAGCCGTCTGTTCCTTGTAGTAGCAAATGGGAGTCGTAACCGCGGAGGTTGTGAAAGAACACCGGAATCTCCATATCTGGATTTACTTTGAAGTTTATATTGCATTTCCAATGAGCCGCTCCTCTGTATTTACCAGTGATGTGGCAGTGATCCCTAACCTTATCCACATAGAAATCCTCAACAAATGCTTTGTGGCAGTGAATGCAGTGCGTGGAGGGCTTTCCCGGCTTCTCACCTTTCTTAGCATACTTCCCGCATTTAAAATGAGCTTCTCCTAGATACTTTCCATCTTCATCCCACGCTTTCTTGGCTCGTCTTCCAAACTGAAGAAGCGTATGTTGGCAAATGTGGCATTTTTTTGCCTTGTTAAAAGCCTCCTGGTTCTCTTTGGTAAATTCCATCTTCTTTGGACGTCTTAATTGTTCTCTTATCTCCCCCTCCTCTTCTCGCAATGCTTCTAGAAACTCATTAGCTGCGTTCTTACCTCGGTAAATCACAGGAGGGTTTGCTTTACCGTCTGATCTGACTACTATGTAACCAAAGGAGCAGATCTCGTGTAATCCTACCTTATTCGTGGCACCACGTTTCTGCTCTTCCTTAGTTATCAACGCTTCGAAGTCTGCATATATCACGTAAGGCACTTGCATCTGCTTTTGATGGTTTGCGTATGAAAGCTCTTTGTTGGTGGGCATCTGGATCCGTTGCGCCACTTCTTCGACTCCGCGGCAGATCTCATCGTGTTTCTTTAGGGCATTTAAGGATGTAAATGACAGCAAGCAGCAGTCGCAGAAGTACTTTTTGCCTTTGTGCTTAGTATGTCTGTAGAATAGTCTGCTAATGTGTTTAACCCATGAGTAGTGTCCGCCGTGGTAGAATAAATGTACGCGCTCTCCTTTACTTTTTGACAGAACTAACGGTACTATCGTCTGCTCTCTGACTCCGTAAACGTTAATTGCTAGATCATTTATTTCCTCAAATATGGGGATGTCTATCAACTGCATGGGAAATTCCACACCATCCCACTCTAAATCGTCTGTGGGATACTTACTTGTCCTACAGGGATCCTTCTCTGCTGGATACAGTGCAGACCTGATTGCCCACATAAAGCATCGATTGTCTTCATTCTTCACGTTTACAATAGCCTTCTTCCTTTCTACCCACGTTGGTAGCGGTACGTAACTCCCCCCTCGTATGGGTACGTACCTGGCTATACTTATCTCTATTCCTTCAACCTCCTCTACTGTCCAACCCGATCCTTCTTTCGTGTAGTTAGACAGCGACTCCATTATTGCTTCTAAGGCTTCACTGAGTGACCTATCCAGATTCGTGGATTCTAATATCACTAACGACTTTGATCGCAACATTGCTGTCGTCATTACCTCGTCTTTTGACAAACTTACTTCTACCATTATGCTCGCTTTCAGGGCTCCTAATTCTTCTATACCTTTTCGGAGAGTCCTTTTAACCTTCCTTTCTGACTGACGCCAAAACTGTCTAACGTCAATCTCACCGTTACCGGGTATTGACACCGTGCTGAAGTTGCTTTGGGATTCCATCTATATAATAGGAAATATTTTATACCTAATACCAAGCACTTTTTAGGTCGTCGTAGTCGTACTCACAGTCCTGACAATGCCAAAACAATTTAACCTTAGTCTCAAACTTCTTACCACATCCACAATCATAACTGCTCATACACTTCGTCTTCATTTTCAAATGCTTTTTCAAATCCGCTTCTTTCTTAAAAGTTCTCTTACATTCTTCGCACTCCATATATAGACTAACATATTTAAGTGCGCTGTTGCCCTCAACCACACTTGGAGTGGGGGTCGTCCGTAGGTGGATTTTTGACGCGGGTCTTACCCCGTGTTGAGATTGCGCTGGAACCCCCATTCCCTATACTACTCCCCCCAAAAAAAAGTTTTATAACTAATAAAGCTTTCCGAGTTGTTTTGGGAGTATTTAGGGTGTTTTGAGATGGTCTTGAAATAAAATACTTATGCGGTCCCGGCAAAGGTGAAAGCTATCCACATCGAGTGTGTAAATTTACTTGAAAAAATAAACCGATTTGTGGAGTTTATTTAATTGCTATCATAAGTACTTTTTGAAGACCACTTATGGGTGGTTTTCATGATTTCAGCAACATGGTAACATTCAAAGAAAAGTTCGATTTCAATAACAACATTTTATAACTTACCAAGGATACTTCTCTCTATAAAATGCAATCAATCTGTTTCGATCTAAAGCCACTTTATCGTAAGAGATGCATTTCTATTGTTAATTTCAATCACCGCCAACTTTAACAAAATATTTCGTTATAGACCCGTTAATTGTATCGTTGTCACAAAGAACCGTGGACTTTACCGCTCGAGCTCTTGTCGATTATAATCAAATAGTCACGACATGATAGAATATTTTTTACTTAACTTAATGCTTAGTGTACACTGTTACTTAGCTATTTTTATAAGAGTATTACAAAATATTTCACTTGATAATATTTTATAGTAATTAATGTTAACCCCACGCCGCCCCCAGTCATGGAACAATCCGACCTGAAAAACCCCACGACTACCAAACTGGACTGGGTCTACTGCCTTGTCTAATTTGGCAGCCACTGGAGTCCTCCATCCAACTATTCCCCAACCAGGTAGCATGGAGCTCCATTACCCATACTGGTTAATAAAACTAGAACTTTAAGCAGAGATATGATTATTTACAGCGGTTAAAATTACTTATTGAAGTCATGTTTATAATATATGGTGGTAAACTGTTCCAGTCATTAATTGTTCTAGGCCAGAAGCTATATTTATATTCATCACATGATGTTTGTACTGCAATAAACTTCATTGGGTCAGAGTTTCTGGTTTTCATTACAGTTTTATGTTTTACATGAGGTGGTATGTTGATTGCTGCTTGTCCGTGTAGTGTCTTGTACATTAAAGTTAGTCTGTTCACTTTCCTTCTATGCTCCAATGAATCATACCAGTAAATTTGAAAATTAAACGAGACTTACCCGGAAGTTGAAGTTTGATTGTAATTCTACCAAGTTACAGAATGCTGAGAGATTACATGAGATAGCAAGCACATGCGTGCCAATCAGTTTTAGAAGACTGAATGTACGTGTTACCTTGTAGGTTACTATATTATGGGTGGGCTAGGGTTATGGGCATGTAATCTCTCAGTATTCTGTAACTTGGTAGAATTACAATCAAACTTCAACTTCCAGGTAAGCCTCGTTTAATTTTCAAATTCTACCTCGTTACCATGCTGAGAGATCCCATGAGATTTCAAAGCAACACGGACATGAAGCCCAATAAAGCAAAATTTATTGTTAATAAGATGCACTGTACATTAAAACTTACTGTATATATCTGACAACAATGATTTTGCATAGGTTAGAAGCCTTAATTATTGGCTTTTTATATAGTATCGAGCGAAACAACATTCAGATGACCATCCTACAGTTTTCAAGATCTCATCTAGGTTTACAGAAGCCCTACTGGCTGCTGACGTAGAGGCTGCTCTAGTGCTGTGGGAAGAATAGGTGGATATGTTGATCCCAGCCAAAGACATTACTTTTCGTACCCACCTATAGTTATAGTGTCTCTACTAACATTATTATAAGGCCCTTACATAGCTTATAAACAGCCTAGAATTGGTACTACCTCTAAGTGCTTCAGTCCTTTTAAGGTATTCTTTCAATGTGGTCACAACACAAATAAAAGGCTTATCATAAGGTTCTAAGACAACTTGAGGGTTAGATAACCCAGGTTTGCTTTGTTTTACATGGTCTGAAATAACAAAAACTGAGTAGTTTTGTTCTGAGACTCAAACACGTTTTTAACATCTAACATATGAATAGGATATAGTCTGGCCCCTAGCCTTTGGCCAGTGATAAGTAACAACAACGTACATAACAAGCTTGTAAGTAAGCTGTTTCAAAGTTAATGTCTCAACTGGATGCAGTGTCCCCAGATACTTTAGTACTACTTGGACATCCCATATCTCTTGGTATTTTGTTCTAATAGGTTAGGTATAAGTTCTGATGCTGATAGACTAATATTCTGCGTCTCAGCTTCGATTCAGACATTGTAAAATTGTGTAGTTTTTCTCTTGTAAAGCACGTACACAACCAAACTGATCGGCGTGATCATTGCACTGATTGGCACGCATGCGCTTGCTATCTCATGGGATCTCTCAGCATGGTAACAAGGTAGAATGAGTGAATGTACTTCGAGTGTGCATCTAGTCAATCGATGACCATGCATATTTATCAGTTCTTCTTCATAGTCTTCACTATATTTTTATAATATATTTGTATTTATTATATTTATGTTTTTTTAAGCGCTTTTATCCATATTGACTTCCTGAATAGAGAGAAATATATCTATTTGACTATATCTTCGAATTACTGCAGCCAAACAAACATAGTACTGAAAATGTATAGGGATTTTGTGTATAATTGTTGATTTTCAGCGTAAATATTGAATAATATAAACTTCAATTGTTGTAACTTAATGAGTGTCTTGTAGTAGTTCTATGTTCAATAGTATAGTTATGTGTTCAGTCAACTGAGGACTGACTAGCTTTGCTCTGGTGTTTTTTCACATTTTAAAATTCTCATAACTTTGAAAAACTAAAGTATTTGATATTTCTAGCTTAAAATTTGCAACTCTAGAGATCTGTTTAAATTATTCTAAGCTAGAATTTTAACGTAAAGTTTAATGAATGTATAACATCTAAAGAATTAAGAATGTTTGCCAATGAGATATGCTACTGGTTGTCCCTCCTTATAAGTATTCAGAGCTACAGAGATGGTAAATACCTTGTAAATACCCAACAAAATGGAAAACTGGCAAAGTGAAAACAGTATTTAAGGGAGGAGATAAACAAGACTGTGGAAATTACAGACCACTGTCCATGTTGAGTTTACCCAGTAAGATAACAGAATCTGTAATTTGTGAATCAGTTGATCCTCATTTACAACTAATACTACATAAAAACCAGTGGGGATATAAGAAGGGTTTGTCTTCAGACTCATTGCTACTGTATATTTCTGAAACCTGGAAAAAGCTTATTGATACTGACAAAGTCATTGGTGCCATTTTTATTGACTTCAGAAAAGTATTTGATTCTGAATTGACCATAACATTCTGTCTTACAAGATGCAAAGCTGTGGTATCAGTGGAGATCTCCTTATCTGGATAAGTAATTACATAAACGGAAGAAGTCAATTTACTGAAATAGATGGTGTGCAGTCTGATATGTGTGCTGTATTACCTATGGAGTTCCACAAGGGTCACTTTTGGGACCTCAGCTATTCTCCATATATTATGTAAATGACTTTTGTGACGCTGTCATAAAAGGAGAGATGCATCTGTATGCAGACGACACAACTATCTTTGTTGTTGGAGATAGTGTCGATGATATAGTCAGTCATCTCAATGCTGTCTCTGAGGAAATGTATCAGTGGACTGCTATGAACAAACTTTCTGTCCATTCTGGAAAATCTGATGCAATGATAATAAAAAGGAACAGATTTACTGGACCCCTATTACCCATCATATTTGGAACTACAATAATTGGATATAAGAACAAACAAAATGTCTAGGTGTAACTATAGATGACAGATTAACATGGAGAGATCATATTGATAATGTCTGTACATCATATAACAAGCAAATTTGTGCCTTAAGAAATACAAGATATTTGCCATCCCAGTTATTAGAGGATATATATTTTAAAACAGTAATACCATGTGTTACATATGGGATTGGGGTTTGGGGAAAATTGTTCCCTTGCAATGTTCAATAGATTAGAAGATCTTCATATTAAGTCTGCGAGAATCATCCTTAAGATATCTACTAAGGTAATGGATTGGGAAATCCTGAAATTATCTAAGTGGCAGAATCTAGGATATCTATATAAACGTAAAATAGCAACAGAGGTCTTTAAGATCAAAGAGTCTGATCATAGATTGTCACAAAATTTCAACTACAACTGAAAGAAAGGGTGTTTTATTACAAATTAGATTTAAGAACTATGAACTGGGCAGAAATAGTCTTGACTTTCGAGGCCCAATCATATGGAATAGCCTGGACAGGAGTACTAGAAACATTAAAGATCTGAATACTTTTAAAAAGGTTTTAAAGAATAATAGGAAAATAATTGGCCAGGTAACTTTTTCTAAGGGAACTTGTTTTAATCACAATGAAGATAATAGTTATATATATTATTGATTATAAAATCAAGCATAATTTTCGAAATCTATTCTCACTAACTTAATTCTATGTATTTATTTACTCATTTATTTATTCTTTATTATTAATATATATATATATATCTTTTTCATAGGATATTGTCATATTTGTAGAATATCACTTTGAAATTGAATATTTTATAATTCTATTATAGATTAATTATTATATTTTTTATTTATCTTAAATAGTTAGTTAAATAGTTAGTTAGATATGCAAGTCCACATCAGCTATATAGCTGCCAGTTTTTAGACCTGCTGAAACAAATAAAGTTGTATATATGTATGTGTGTTGGTGTGTGGGTGTATGGGTGGGTGTGTGTGTGTGTGTATGAAAATATGAATTTTAAAATTTATGATAATGAGATAGCGGCCATTATTGCATTTATATCATAATAGTAACGAAATTACCGAAAAAATTTAAAAAAATTGCTGTTTACATTAATATGCACAAATCTTTGGTAATAACGTCATTAAACTTTTTATTAACTGCAAATATTGCTGTCTGGAGTTGGTCGATAAGCCGAAATTCGGAATCCGGAATAAATATACTAAAACACAGAATTACCAAAAACTAAAATTTTACAACATTATCCGATGAAAAATGAAAAAATGGGAATGGCTGACACTTTTTGACATTTATTTATTCCTAGCCACTACAGTTCCAGCTATTCCGTGATCCTGCCTTCAATTGTGAATCTTTGACCATCCCTTGTAATATTAGCGATATTAACAAAGCAAATGCTGTTCGTTTGTACATCGATAAGAAAATGATACAAGAACATGATATGAAGAAAAACAAAACTGAATGTGCTACTGAAGGTATTGATGATATCCACAAGAAAAATTGTGCTTCAAGAATGAATGGTTCATTTCTGGATGGTAATAATATGCTTTTCAAGATGGACCCTCCTTGGGCGGAGTTGAACCAAAGTATAGCTGGCTGCGAAGTAAGGTACCCCGATGGACGTGAAAATGACCATCATCGAAAAAGGATAGATTACCATTATTGTCAAGGTTTGTGTTCCATGGGAACTCGCTTATGAATGATTAATGATATTAATGATTAATGATATTAATGATTAATGATATTAATGATTAATGATATTAATGATTAATGATATTAATGATTAATGATATTAATGATTAATGATATTAATGATTAATGATATTAATGATTAATGATATTAATGATTAATGATATTAATGATTAATGAATAAATAAAACAGATGGATATCAATAGATTAGTGAACAGAGGAGTGTATGAATGAATAGATGGATGCGAAACAGATAAATGAACGAATGAATGAACGAAAGAACGGATGAATGAATGGATGAGTGAATAGATGGATGGACGTACCAATGGGTGATTGAATTAATGGTTGAATGAATGCCGAATAGATAGATGTTGCGTACGAATGACTGATTGAATCTAGTGGTGGAATGAATGCTAGCTAGTACAAGTTAGTGCTAGTTATGTAGTAGAGTTTCATGGATAGAGTGTTTGCACTCTAAACCATCCAAAACTTTGATTTCATCCAATAATTCAACAAATTTAAACCCAGGTTAGTGCTAATATGCTGTTTGAATATTTGTAAAAGTAGTAAGATGTCAATAACAACAGCAACAATAGCAGCAACAACAAAGTCTGGCTGCCCATGTACTAATCTCGATTGTAATAATCTAAATGCAGAAATATTATTTTTAAAGTATCTCTTACATGAAGTAGGGTAATGATGTTCGAATTCTTCGTAAAGTATGAATCAGTTAAATCATCCTGTATCTTTTAGCTACCAACAATGGTACTGGAAAGCCTACTGGAAAGCCTACTGTAACAAAGAATACAGAACGTCCAGAATGTTCAACTGAAAAAACCTCCCAATTCAGGTATATATCACTTATTACTCTAAACTTCCAATGTTCGATGTTCGTCGAAAGTCACGTGACAGTTATGTGTATGCTCTCTCTCTCTCTCTCTCTCTCTCTCTCTCTCTCCTCTCTCTCCTCTCTCTCTCTCTCTCTCTCTCTCTCTCTCTCTCTCTCTCTTACTCTCTCTCTCTCTATATATATATATAATATGTCTAGTATAGTAGGAATAAATTATGCGTTCGCCGTGAGTAATGAAATATCGCTCTGGATCCTCACGAGTACCCTACATTTCATATTCCGGCTGCGTTACCTGCGTGGTTGTTGCCTTGTGGTGTAGTGGTTAACACATCGGACTAGAATACCGAAGACGTGGGTTCGATTCCCGCCAAGGGCATTTGATATTTTTCTCTTATTCTCTATATATATGTCTATAATGTTGACCGAAACGATATATATATATATAAATTAAAATGTTCAGATTTAACTGTTTAAAATGTTTTATCCAGTGAAGAGGAAACAGAAAGAGTTTTTGAAGTGTTTATAAGCTGTTAAGGGCCAGAAAACTTGTTGGTCACTTCGTAGTTAAATCTGAATATTGTATATTTTGTTTCGGTCAACTTTCTTGTGATTTACTGTATATATATGTGGCAGAAGTTTTTTTTGCCAATCTTTTTGTTATTTGTGGTGCTAGACTTTGGTGCACAATTTTCTTAGTCGTATTAATTGAATGTGATATTTTTTGCTCCGTTCGTCTTATAGATTTAAAAACTGTAAATGGAGATGACAGTAGTCTTACCGCGGTAATTTTATCAGTTGGCTTTGTTCTCTTCTTCCTCATTTCCGCGGGTTTGCTTATCTATATTTGCAAATTGAAAAATGGCATAATAAACTGCCTTGCAATAATAAAGACGAAGAAAATGGAAATAGAATAGAAATAGAAATGGAATAGAGGAAAGGGTAATGAATGTAGTCACTAACGGCCAATTTTAACCGTGCATCAGGTGATATGCGAAATGTGGAGTAAGGAGTAGACGTTTAATCAATGGACTACTTCGACGATACGGCGGCCATCTTGCCAGGGGGCAAAACAAAACAAAGATGACAAAAAATATCTAGAGTTTCGTGTGTTTGTCTTTCTTTTTTGGGTAAAGGTGACCGATGTGTCGTCTTAATTCTTCTTTGTTGTATTCTCTTGTGGTGAGCTGTTAATATCAATCGACGTCATTACTGTAACAAAGTTTTATTTGCCTCTAAGAAGCCCCATGATGTCTTGCAATCGTCGAAGTAGTCCATTCATTACGTCAGCAATCTCGTACCCAGAGCCTGCGTTTCTTCTGGCCTGCGGCGAAGAACAAGGGCTCTGGCATATATCCATTTTTTGAAACCAGGGTTTCTTGGACTTCCGGTATAAGAGCGCTTGCGTTCAAAGACTTTATTTTGATCGGAAGAAAACGCAGAACTCTGTTTTAAAGCTTGATTTTCATTGATTACATTTCATTTCTGAAAAGCTGCGCATGCGCCCAAAAAATGGATTATGCCAGAGCCCTCGTTCTTCGCCGCAGGACAGAAGAAACGCAGGCTCTGGGTACGAGATGGTTACGTCAGTCGAACGAACATTATCTAGACTGAACCGCGCATGCGTCAGCAATAAAAAATTTTTTTAATATTTATAATGCGTATATTTTGTGTAATAATAATAAACACTTTCAAAATTATCTTGGATGCGAGATTAAAAGATGAGTTTGTATCTTTTCTTTTGTATTTTCCTGTTTAGCCTCGCACCCAAGATAACTTTAAAGGGTCTTTTTATCCCAGCCTGCGCATGCGTCCGCTACGTCTCGTGTTCCTAAGCTTGCTTCTCTCGTACTCTACAGCTCCAAGCGTGATTATATTCACAGCACAGAGACATGTGCGCGCGTTTTATATTTCTTCTATGCATATACTTATTTCAAAAAAGTTGGTCAACTGAAAAGCTACACAGCTGAGACCGGCAAGGATTATGGGTAGATACATTTTACATGTTTCAACACAGTTTACCGCGTTACATCTTCATCTCCTTCGAGTATCATCAAGCTCCAGTTTGTATCAAAAGCTTTACTTGTTTAATATGAAATGGTGCTTCCCATGATTCTAAGCGATCATTGCTTTGTAGGTTTTTGGTGACTACCTTTATTGAAATAAGTATATACCCTAATACACTCAATCGAAATATGGTGACCAATTTGAATAACTATTGTTCTGCACTGACTAGCGACTAACGAGCCTCTCATACATGTGAAAATGCTTTTATGTTTCCACTTGAACACAAGGTTAGTCAGTCCACAACAACTATTCAAATTGGTAACATATTTCGTTAATTTCGGCTTATGAGATGCAAAAATGTAAAAATATGAATAAATCTGTACCTATTATTAATGCATATCTCACAAAATAATATTTTTCGAGGCTATTTTAATCATAAAGAACTCAAAATATGATTTGAGCGCAATGTAAAAAACGTCCTAATTCTGATTTTATGTAGATGGAAAGTTAGCTAAAACACTTCTTTTGCATCAAAGTCTTAGTACTTTGATGCAAGACACAACGTTTTGAAGTAAGAAAAAATATATCAGTATGTAGGTTTCACTTTTAGGTCTAAAAGATTCTGTATATATCTTTTGTGATATCTATTAGATAGTATAAAATAGATATAATATATTCCTTTTTTTTATAAAAAAGTGAAAATATGTAATATACATATGCATAACTCTGACCTTCCAAGGTATATAAGCATGTAAGTATATCGGGTGCATTGTGGGTAGTTTAATGACGCTGCATTACTGACCATTGAAAAATGTATAGTATAAGACTTTTGGCGCAATTAATTTTTAAAATTTGACCTTTAATGGACCTACGAGTGTCTGAGTGTTTCGGAGTCAAGTAATGCGAGTGTTTAAAAAGGTTTTTAAGTAATGGTAGTATAGTGTAAATACAGAAAGAACTGGAAGGCCCACAGATAGACCAAGCGGCTATTAGTGTTGATTTATCGTCAAATACGGTATAACACAATTCAAAAAAATTCATACATAATTTCTTACCTTGCGTCTTATGTGTCATTTTTTTTTTTGTTTTTTTTTTTTTTGGGTCCTCTATGAATGTCAATCCATTTCATCAATATTTAGGGAGTATCGTAGTGAGTACACCAAAGCTCGCTTGAACTCAAAATGTGCCACTAATTCGCTTCTAGTTCATCATTACACATCACTAGAAATTCTTTCCATAACCTTAGTCCCGCTACCTAACACATCCCCCCCCTTGACCTCCGTTTCCGCTATTCAACACTATCCATTTTTAAAAGCACTTTTGACCAAGGCTATCTTGCAATCTCCCCGTTGTCTCGCGAACCAGAAGCCTTGCAACAGATTTTGACCGTCGTTACAAACGCCCCCTTTACCCTCCCCAGGTCCACAAACCGCCACCACTATTGTTTCACCTAAAATAACTACATAACAATGACATGAAACGTTGTTTGTTAATCATAGAAAACCCTTGAATTTTAGATTTTTCAAAGCCGCTGTGTTTCCATACTGAACACTTCTCCCTTCCCCCCACCCCTACCCCCCCCCCCACCCCCCCCACACAAACAGACACGGCAACGCAGGCTATTCTCCCTGGAATTCGAACCGAAAAGCCCAAAAACGCTATTTTTCATATCCACGCTTATGTTGCATGATTGTCGGTTTCTCGTTTCATGCATTCTCTCCCCCTGCTTCTAATAAAACGTTCCCGTTCTCTCGGGACTCGCACATTTTACTCGGTAGCATTCTATACGATAAGTATGGAAAAAACTCCCCACCCCCCCCGCATCGCTGAATGACCATAGTCAATAAAAAACATCGAGCTAGTCGCTCGCGAACCTCGGACGATTTTTCCATATCTTACCCTTCGTGCCTAGGGCCTTTGTGGGCTGATTCTCATAGCGAAAAATATACTCTAGACCCCTTGCATGTGATGTAAAGCTACTCGTCTTGGGGACAAAACCAAAGCATTTCAATCTTCTAGAATAGAAACCTCTCGTTTTTTCCTCTAGCCTGCGAGCCAGCGTTCCCTGAAGAGGACTGGAGCCGCTCCCCCCCTGCTTCAGGAACGCCTGGCTACGCAGGCTAATTTTTCCTCAGATTGATTACATTCCAAAGGTGCTGCAAGGGTCATAAATTCTCCTGATGAAACATTCCGCATAGGACATAGGAATGACGTCATGTGAAAACCCCAGCAATCGTTTTTGCACTTTAATACAATAATGTATGCGGCTTGCACTACACTTCATTTCTAGTCTCGTGCAGAATGTTTATCAGCTGACTCACAGTTTTTCAGTAGGATTCTTTCTGTTGACAGCACATGGTGGTCCGTGCGTGTTTTTCACAGTGCTTTTGTTCTTTAATTATGACGATTGTTCCTGTATCTCTAAGGAATCAAAAATTTTAATATGCAAGATTTTAAACTATTATGGCTATAGTCTGGGGTAAACCGGTCATCTCGCCTTCAGGCTTATTGCCCGGCGTCCTGCCCACAATCATATGCTAATGACTTGCAAGCCGAACCTCACAGCCGAACAGAAACTCACAGTCAAGTAGGTTACTACAGGTGAGTCCTCTTCATTCTATTAAACAGATTCTACCATCTATATTCTGTCAATTAT
>WHPX01000167.1:0-151337 GCA_011057435.1 Actinia equina | reverse complement strand
TACCCTCCCCTAGTACAAAGAAATAATCGTCGAAAAGACTTTAAGTTACCCTACCCTACCAAACTAGTACAAAGAAAAGAGGCTTTAAGTTTCTTAGACAATCTATTCTTAAGCTCAGCTGTTTATACATGTATCACCAATCGAAAGTCCTAATAACTGCACCCTTCGTATCTTGTATAAACCTGAGCTGGGGAGGAATGCAAGTAGCTCCAAGTTTTTTGATCTTCGAAGGTATAAACCTCTGCTGCTTCTATTTGAACCAGTCACTTTACGGGTAGTGAATGTTGCTGTCATGTCAGATCAGACAATTGCTTTACATTTTTAAAATAGAATCAGTAAACTCGAAATATGTTTTTTATTTTTTATTTTTTTTCAATAATATTATGGCTCTTGGGCTGTAGAACTCCATACAAACCATTTACCATTACATTACTTCTGTTCAATACTGCATACAATCCCAAGTCCATAGGCCACATTTAACACTTTTCTCTATCTATTTCTACCCACAGAGCCGTGCGAGGAGGGTTAATCCAATATGGCGGGCATGCCAACAAAGTAGAGTATGCTGTTTTCTTTTTCTTTTAGCTTGTTGCGTAGATGATTTTCGAAAACTTTAGTGCTCAACCAGTAACACAGAATGCAGGCTAATGAAGCAAGGTTCTTAAAAAGGTAAAGGGATCTATCGTTGGTTTGTTTTTGTATCAAAAAAGTTGGTGCATTCAAGTCACAGTGAAATCCATTTTTTGGATTAAACTAATTTCTCTCGTGTTTTGGTATCGTTTTTATCAATATATCCCTTTATTTTCTTTGCTGTAGGAGAGTCAAAGGCGGATCTGTTGATGTTCACCCGACGGAAAATGCAATTGTGGTTAACTATGAAGTTGAAGCACTCATTCTTGGCGAGATGGGAGAACCGATGGTCGGCGAAAGGAAGGAATGCCAAAAAGTGTAAGTCAAGTTTATATATAAGCTTCACTTATAACACTTGCATTAACTGGATTTTGAAACTGCACAAACTACATGCCTCCACTTGGACATTTATTTTCATACACAAGTAGATCATTTATTTTTTTTCCTTGGTGTTTTTTTTTTCTAGAATCGTGTTTAGTCACCATTTTGTTTGAATATTGAAATGGCGTCCTCACCTTATTGCCTTGGAAACGGTCAGCCTGTGATCTTTTTTTTTCGATAAAACTCCAGCAGTAGCCTTTTCGTTGTAATTTATTCGTAACCCCTTTTTCAAGTACGATATTTTGTTGTTTTTTTCTTCACTGAACTGTCATTCAATTCACGATACTCACTTCTTTAGATTTTCAATTTCTAGTAATTCTGTCTTTTGATTACATTATTACTTCAAATTTATTTTTATTTATTATTTATTATACTTCAATTCTCAAGCTGAATAGGCGCTATATAAATAGTCAATTATCATCATCATTATCATCCTCATTATCATTATTATCATCATTATCATTATCTCCACTCTCAAAGTTTTTGGTAAATGAAGCATATTTTTCACAATTGGCCAAATGGCGTCATTTTACTACCACTACCAAAATGCTTGGCGAATTTTCTTTCTTATTCAAATTTGTATTATTGAAAACAAATTGTTGCAGGGATTCCTCTGGTAGCGATAGTATTAATGATCTCTATTATTCACCATAATTGCATATTAGCCTGAGGTGAATAATAATTTAATGTAAATTAGTACAATTTTAGAGTGAATATCAGAGAAAAGATGAAATACATGATGAAATGATGTTTTAGTGATTACTTCAACTCTGGAAAACTTTGGGAACCCTCATAATCACTGATTGAGCCGTGATTATAGTTTCAGTATCACTGTTCGCTTGATCATGCAATCACAGCATACAAAACTCTATATTCAAGTATGAAATTATATTAAATATAAATAATAAAATGAATATATTCTTTAAACAAATGATAAAGTATTATTTGGATAAGCTTATAACTAGTACACATATAGTTTTATTGATTTTTATCCCTTTTTCTTTCTCAGGATTCAGCTCAAGAGTCTGAATGATACCACAAACATTGGTGCTCTGGCAAAAGAGATCATTGAAAAATGTGAACTTATTCACCCAACCAAGTTACCGGAAGTTGAACAGCTTTTGTATTATCTACAAAACAGGAAAAATAGTGCCAAAAATAAAGGTACATCAATTCATTATCCAATTACTGTATACTATTTATATAGAAATATAGATAAGTTATAGTGCTTGGGAACGAGGTAAATCCAGGTGAAAGCCCTTGGAATTCAATTCTGAAAAATTAATTTCAGACCTCACTGGGAATCGAACCCACGACCAGCTGGGCTTTCGCCTGGATTTACCTCGTTCCCAAGCACTATAACTTATCTATATTTCTATACTGTATGTTCATGCATTTCATAAGTGCTATATACAGTCCACATATTCTCATATTCTATACTATTAATAGTAGAGTACAAATATTGCACGATAATTAAGTCTGTCTGGAGCTATGTAGTACTAATATCCTGTGATATTTGTATCCTACAAAACGGAAGTCAAGTATTTGCAATGTTTGTCCATTGAAACAATTAATTGGATTATAAATAACTTAGTTTTCTCAACTTGAACTTAGACAAAGTGATTTTTTGTACAGAAAAGTTGTATTAGTATATATCATATAATATTAAACTTGAAAGGGCTAAAGTTTTTTCTCTCTCTTTAGTTGTATTTGTATAGGAAACTGCATCATCTCGAGTACAATTTGGAAATTAATAGATTACGAGTAATGTTTTGAAAGTTTTGAAAGTTTTCGAAAGCCCAAAGGCTTGTGCAATTAAAGAACTTTCAAAACATTACGATTGTATATTAATTCCAATATGTACGACAAGATCGCACAATTTTTTGTTTACAGTTTACTCAACAAAATTTCAGTAAAAATTGTGAATCGACGCCGTTCATCTTTGTCTATTCGTTACTCCTAAGTAGTACAATTAACACTATAATTGTACTCCTCTCGACCAATCAGAGTTGAGTAATTTTGTTGAGTGTACTATAAAAGTCGTACAGCTACTTAGTAGATTAATCCCACATAAGTAACTGTCCAATTATTTTCTTAATTGTATCATCACTCCATAATGATCCCATATAAGCAACTATTGTATTACTATTGGAGGCAAACTATGACTTATGGAAGCAGTCTAGTATGGTTTGGGATAATATGATTAATCTGCAACAGGACTGCATGTCTGTCCAATTTGGAAATAATTAAATTCAAAAAATTCCTCTAGGACTGGCAAATTGGACTTGGCCTATTGGCCTTTTCCAATTTCTTAAGTCGTCTTTATTTTATTTTCATCCAATTATTTCCAAATTGGACTGCAATGTAACTATTACTGTACCTACACTAAAAGTTTACGAAAAAATTCTCCCTGTTTAGCTGTCACCCTATGTCACTGTTATAATAATATAACTTAAACCATTTTTAAAACCTCTTAATAGAGAGAAAGTCAGAGCAAAAAACATTACAGGAAACAACAGCAGCAGACTTTGAAGACACTGAGGTGAGGTGTTGCTGTACCAAAGACATTTTCAGTATCTAGATGAAGAACCACTCTGTGGAAATGCCACTGCTAAATACTATTTATTATTATTTCTTTGTTTTTCAATATTATGGCTAGAAATGACAGCTATTGATTATTACAATAGACCTTTTCTGCAATCAATTGAGTAACAAGGAACCAGGTGACTTCAAGTTATTATTAGCCAATCAGAAGCATTTGTTATTGCAACATGAGAAGTTCCATGATGAACTTCAAGATGACAGTCATATCTTGAGTTAACTTTCTCTTAAATATGTCCTGAAATATAACTTTACATTAAAGAATTCTGTTACATGGACCAAAAAGGTCCCTCTTGCCTGTCAACAAAGGGATTTCTAGTAATTAATTGTGGCTATTCAATTACACATTCATGGTAACTTTAAAAGGTCCCTTCAATTAATAAAAGAAAAATGGTGTAAGATTTCCTCTACCACTAGTCAATCATATTCAAACATTTGAATGGTTAGACAAGTAGAGCTAACACTTTTCTAGAATGACCTAACAGTTTTTCATAAAAAGTTAAAACAGTTTTCCAGAGCATTTAACGCTTTTTCAAACCGTTTAACGGTCATAATAATGAAAGGGGTTGCTAACAGTAAAGCGTTAAGACCTGTTTTCCAATGGAAGGGCACACATATACTTAAACTGGATGAGGGTAAAGTCAGTCAGATCCTAGCTAAGGGATGCAGAAAATAAATCCCTTATCTTCACATGTTGGCTGCATGCAGTGTCCTCAGGATATACAATACCTCCTGCTCACCCAACCTACTGACATCATTATCATCAACATCATCATCACTCTTTGCCCCATAAGGAGGGAATTACATGTATTTTAAATCAAATAGGTTTGATTTAAAAATCGTGCTTCTATTTTCTGTGTCATATTTTTTATGCTTTTTTATGTTTATTCCCAACTTGAAAGACTGTGCAACCTTAACTGTAGTTCCTCACAATTCAGGGCGACTGACATACATTGCTCTTCTGGGAAGAAGGAGCATAAATTAAGCCTTACTGACCTATACAGGTAGTAGACAATACTCATGACAACCTATTCATTGATTTGATTCTACAGATTGATGAGGTAGCCAATATCAATGACATTGATGACTACATTGAGCTTCTCTATGAAGACATCCCAGAAAAAATCAGAGGCACTGCACTGATATTACAGATATCGAGAAATCCAGATAATCTTGAGGAAATTGCTCAAAATGGTGAGATTTTAATGACTTATTAAGAATTTTAACATGTTACTGTACACTCAGGTATTCAACATTTGTTAAATAATGAACAATTTAAGAGCGATAATTTATACTTGGGATAAGCACATTGCAGTCATAACCACCTTGTAAAATCCTTATGGTTTTGGCATGCTATAAAAAATCATTGTGATCACTATTTTACCAAATTCAATAAAGCCTCTGGGCTCATGCAATTCATGGCACAACTAACTCACAAATTGATCTCTGCAACAACATCTGGGCTGATCTGTCAGGGCATGGCTAACTCACAGATAGAACCCTGAAACAACCTCTGTGCTGAACTAATAAGTCAGGGCATGGCTAACTCACAGATTAAACCCTAAAACAACGTCTGGGCTGATCAAAGTCAGGGTATGGCTAACCCACAGATCCAACCCTGAATCTACATTGAGGCAAAACAATCATCGTGAAATGTTGTTTAAGTGACGGGCAATGGTTGTCAACAGTAGAGAGACTGTCGACCAACAGTTGGGCAATAGTCAATCGACATAATTAATAAAGTACACCAATACCCCCTGAAACAACCTCTAGGCTTATCTAATTCAGGGCACGGCTAACTCACAGATTGATCCTCTCGGCTGACTTAAGTCAGGTCATGGCTATATCTTACTAATTGAACTAGAGTTTAGCAATAGCCCTGTTTCTCTATGACGTCACTGTTTGTTTATGTGGAAGATTATTTTACAATTAAAAGTTTAAAATCATAACAACTAGGAGTGATTAAAATTCTAAAACACATTTGTTTCACTACATAATACACATACATATAAGATATTTTTTTACTTAGTTGTACTTCAAAATTATATTGTCATGCTTTGACTGTGATTTAACAGTATTTCCTTGTTTGATACTCTGATCAAAACGTGGGATGTTGAGAGAACACAAGAAGAGCGTAAAAAATCACAATGCATAGCAGAGTGGTTTCCAGCTTTTTGAGTGTTCTCCAAACATCCCAGTGTTTTGGTGAGAGTATCAAACACAGAAAACTGTTTTTTTTTTTTTTTTTTTTTAAAAACAAATGCACAAAAACCTTCGAAAAGAGCAAATTTAAGTAAATTCTCCCTACATGCTGTCTTATTCAAACTGACCAATGAGTGCGCATCTGACAGTTGCAATGAAAGCGTTGGCTAAAATGATGAATTAATAGCTGTTTTTGGATACTCTCTTAATTCAAACATGGTTTTCGACCAATCATAGCGCGTGAAGTATCCCAATGTTTTTATAAATCTCATAAACGTTGTTTCAGGATTCAATAAGACAGCAACTATTAATTTATATTTTGGTTTGATGTAAATACTGTGGGATAACTTTTTTAGTTAATCAAAGTCATATACTACTCAATGCTGTGAGAATAATTATGTTGTTTTATTTCTTATCAAACAAAAGAGACTGTGCTTGGAGCATTGTCCAGAGTTTTGCGTGAAGACTGGAAGAAGAGCACAGAACTAACCACCAACATTGTTTATGTTTTCTTCTGCTTCTCGAGTTTTTCCCAATTCCATTCAATAATCATACACTACAAAGTGGGGGCAATGTGTATGCAGATTATGGAAAGTGAAATTGCTCGTTATTCCTCTTGGACAGAAGAGCTGGACAAGAAGAAAACAAATATCCTTTGCAATAATAACTGTAAAACTAATATCTTAGTACACTAGCTTATAGTCTATCACAAACACTCTCTTCAGGGAGCTTGCAAAAGTTTATTTTATAAACCAAATTACTTATAATAGATATATCCTGTTCCAGGATTCTATATTATTTGATATACTTTAAACTTTTTACTGTATCTAGTTCCTTGACAACTATAGTAAGTAATAACAGAAAAGATTATGAAAAAAGCTACAAAAAGTTTCTGGGTCTTGTTAAAAAGCAGGAGCAACTTCTGAGAGGTAGCTTGATAATAACTTATCACATGTTGTTTATTTCACTGTACTGTCTGGCTTATCAATAGGTGGACATACTGTTTATATACATGAGCATTGTCAGTGATGTTAATGTGCCAACCACTCAGTAAAAATCACCTGTTTGCATGGTAAATTTGAATAAAATAAACTGTACATCTTTTCCTTGCAGTTATCATTTATTTGCTGCTGAATTTGGCAGAAGATGCAAAAGTAGAGATGAAAATGAAAAATAAGAACATAGTCACCATGCTAGTCAAGTTACTGGAAAGAGAAAATACTGATCTCCTGATCATGGTTGTCTCATTCCTTAAAAAACTTAGTATTTTTACTGAGAACAAAGATGAAATGGTAGGTCATTTAGAACAAAGTTAGTATCAATCTGTAATTTTCTATCATGTTGTGGAGGGGGGATTGTGCTGTGTAATACTGATGTACTGCCTCATAATCTTTGCTCCTGGGTTCCATCCCTATACACCTATCAAAGTCGTGGGTTCAATGTCCAATGTTAATTTTTCCGAATTTAATTCCAAGGGTCTTTTGCCCGGAATAACCTTGTTCCCAAGCACTAACGCTTATCTATATTTCTATATCTTCATATACCTATCAATACGTAATTTAGTAGTGCATGTGTCATGACCAGCCGACATGTGTCGGTAGATTAGCGTGTTAGTGTTATTAGTGTTGGTCAACAGTTGCCAAATAAGTACATTAATATCTTGCTGACCATAGTTAATTATTGTTTGAATAAATATTATACAATAAATAATGTAAATAATGTTCCAAACAGGCTGAGTCCAACATCATCGAAAGAATCAATAATTTGATACCAAATGCGAATGAGGTAAATTCATTAATTATGAATAAATAAAGAAATGATATATTATGCAATTAATCTACAATTTTATCTATTAGATTATAATATATTTATTATAATTCTCTTGATTATAGGATTTGCTGAATATCACGTTACGATTGTTGCTGAATCTATCATTTGATTCAGGTCTAAGAGACAAAGCTGTTAAAGTAGGGCTGGTCCCCAAACTAGCTCACCTTATAAGTGAGTACAATTTCATAATCAATACCTACTAAAAAGTTAATTTTAAGTGCAGTCAGTTTACTGCTCACCACTCTCGCTGCTGTGGTCCAGTCTCAAGCCTCAGCTTGAGCTTCATCATAATAATTATGTGAGTTGACTTAGTTTGATGAATTGTACTCTCCTGTGTGCCACGAGGGTTTTTGTCTGGTTTTCTCTGAATATTTCTCCCTCTCTTAAAATCAAATGCGATTTGAGTGTTGCGCACTGTATCTTGAAAATATAAAATGTAGTGCTAGTGTGGTTGAAGCTTACCTCACTAAAGAGCCCCGTACAGGAAGTGGTGGTTGTGAGATATATATATTATCTTGTTTAAAGAAAATCAATTGCTATGCACCAACACAAGTACATCAGTGGTGCAGCTCAATGACTTGAGCTAAAAGCAATGATAAGGTACCTCTGGCAACCTATGTAATCTATAGATCTCATAGATTTTTTAGGGTGTACTACAGGTGGATATTTCTTCTGTATTTTGGCGAGCCCAATAGGGCGAGACAAAATACAAAGATGAGCAAAAATGTCCACTAGTATTACACCCCTAAATACCTGATAAGTTATTTATTATCCAACTGGATGACTCTTTTCTAAAAAAGAAGGCTTTAAAACGAATATTCTTTTTTTTTGTTTTCCGTTTCCATTCCGTTTTTTTTTTTAATGTTTCAAATAACCAAAAAGTACAAAAAATGCATGATATTTGTACTCGCTCCAGACTTTCTCCTGCATTATTTGTTGAACTTGAATAGTTGAATAATAAACAGAATTAACAGCAATGTACATAATACATGTAATATAAATTATTTTGGTTATTTGTCGACAGCCAATGATATTCACAGTGTGGTGGTTTTGTGTATCTTGTATCATATCAGCATGGATGATAGATTTAAGTCTATCTTTACCTATACAGACTGCATACCTACGGTAATTGTTATTATATCTAACCTATAATTTCTTTGTTTATTAACAGCATTAATTCTGTTGAAAAAGATACTCTACAGTTTTCACGCATTTACAATGAAATTAGTTATAAAATAATTGACTTTCACAGTGTGGTGGTTTTGTGTATCTTGTATCATATCAGCATGGATGATAGATTTAAGTCTATCTTTACCTATACAGACTGCATACCTACGGTAATTGTTATTATATCTAACCTATAATTTCTTTGTTTATTAACAGCATTAATTCTGTTGAAAAAGATACTCTACAGTTTTCACGCATTTACAATGAAATTAGTTATAAAATAATTGACTTTCGACGGCAGCTGTAGCAGTCTTCTTCAGAATGAGAATGCAGCACTGTTTCTCATTATAAAACATGACATTATTTTTGGACTGCAGCTGTAGAAGATTTCTTCAGAATGCACCACTGTTTCGCATCATGTCAAAGCAAGATTTAGCAGGAGCACAAACCATCCAGTACCTAACATTGATCTCTGTCTTTAGAATATCAATATCAGATTCTGTGTATCTCTTGCACTATTATATGATGATTAGTATCTCTAATTTAGAGCATTTTTTTCAAAATACTCTTAACTATTCCAAGGTCGAGCAAAAAAACTGGGTAGAGTTGCATGGCATTGCAGGATATTAGGGGACAGTTTTAGGCAACAAATTTTCAAGATGTCATCTATTTTGTCCCCTGAGACAGTCCCACAGTGCACTGCAAACATTCTCTTTGGCAATTGCCTTTCCTTTAACAGGTGATGAAAATGATGCTGGAGAGTCCTGGAAAAAAAATTGAACTTGAACTCATTTCGTTATGCATTAATCTTGCTGCGAATAAAAGGAATGCCCAGTTGATCTGTGAGGGCCCAGGGCTCAAGCTACTCCTAAAAAGAGCTTTTAAATTCCAAGATGCACTTCTTCTGGAGATGATAAGAAATATTTCCCAACATGATGGCTCAACAAAAGAACAATTTATCGTAAGTATGCTATACATTTAATATTATGTACAGTTTACTATATAGTGTATAATTAAAAATATTTAAACATTGACACTGCACTGCTAGAAAGTTATGTGTAAGGTTCATTCACTATTTCCCATCCATATCATAGTTTCATCCTTCCACACAGTTCCTCCATCCATTCATTCCTTAATTTATTTATCCATACTTGATCATCATTGTCATCATCATCATAGTGTCAAACACAGCAATAAGGGCTGGGGTTGGCCCACAAGATAAACATACAGAATAACAAAATGATTTCTATTTATTTTATCTTCCTTCCTTCCTCTCTCTCTCTCTCTCTCTCCTGCCATCCATTTCTTCGTCCATTCTTCCCATCTTCCTCCTTCCCTTGTCCCTCCCTCCTTCTGGGCTTTTTTTTCCAATTGCCGATTCGTTTATCCTTAATCGATCATGCATGATTGTCTTAATTCAACTGCCTCTATCCCTCAACGTTGTTGGGGTTATTTTCTTTAGTTTTGTTTTTTGGGTTTATTATGGTAATTCGTCATCCTAACCTTGGAAAATATTTTGCTAAGCTGACTTTATTTTTTGTGTGTGCAGGACTTCATCGGCGATTTGGCTAATGCAGTTTTGAAATGTCAAGATGAGAAGTTCGTGGTAGAGGCCTTAGGCATTTTAGGGAATCTGACGATACATAACTTAGAATTCCAGCAACTACTGATAGATTATGGAATGTTGGCATTCATTAAAAACAAGCTACAACCAGGTGAAGAACGTTCCTTAATAATTTGATGAAAGACTTTATAGTTATAAACCTTTGCTTTCCTAATACTTCATTTATCATACTATTTAATGTGTTGTTCATTAAACCTTATATTTTGCAACCATCGCATCATCTTAAGAGGCTCTTCCGTGAGGGTCACTCCACACGCACTACCACTGCCTTGACTATATTAACAACACTCAAACAAACTCAATTCACATATGCGATCCAGTCGATAATTAAATACAGCAACCCTAAAAACGAACTACACAGCAGTGAGAGAAAGCACTGTAGCAGTGCATGCCTTCCATGTAACCAAGAGAATATGAACTAAGAGAAGTAATCCTACATATATAGCCCTGAAACTATCATGTGCACAGTTTGATGCTATTTTTAGCTTGGAAATATTTTGAGCGAAGAACCTGATTGGTTGATTTCTTGAGGGTAGGCAGCTTCTTGTCTTGCATTAAACAAAGCCTGTGTTTTTGTGTCCTAAAACGAGGCATTTAAGGGAAGCATGATTATTGCGCGGGTATGGTAACGAGTTAAAAATAGCATCATAATTCTAAAAATAGCATCAAAGTGTGCACATGATGGGGCACGGGGATTCCTTCTCTTAGTTCATTTTCTTTTGATGTAACCCAATAGTGCGGACACACTAACTGAGACCACTCGTGTTCCCACGGTCGTTGATAACATCTAAGCTCTTTGTCAGATAATAAAATCTTGAGTTCCTTGCTTGCTCCTGACTGGCTTTTATCTTAACTTGAATTGGTTTGCTTTATGTTTGGTTATCTTCTCAAAAGTGGTCCTAATTGGTGTATTTACAGTGTAATATCGATGCAATTGGAGGGAAAGAAATTTTTTCTCTAGAAATATTTTCACTAGTTTTTAAGAGTGTTCCCAAAGTAACCTGTTGTTTTATAATGCCTGACAGGTGCTGCTGAAGATGACATCATCCTAGAAACGATCATCTTGATTGGTACTGTCTCTATGGATGATGAATGTGCTGCTATTCTTGCTAAGGAAGGGATTATACAGACATTAATTGAACTGCTTAACGGTAGGAGAACGATAAATTTAAAAAGCTTGAAAGAGCTTTTATTCTTAGCCTTTGCCTCTCGTCCCTTGCTTCTAAACCTTTCTTAAAGGCATTAAGTGATAAGGTTGATGCAAGAGTAATCTAATTGGTCAAATCATTGTTTATATATATGAATATCTAACACTAACACTACATATAAATAGCATTTGGATTCTCTCCTCCTCTAGAAGATCTCAACATCTCATAACAAAGGTTATTTGCTAGATAGAGTAGTATAGAGTACTAACAATTAGTACTAACAATCAGTTTTTTGTAATCTCAGCTAAACAAGAGGATGACGAGGTGGTTCTACAGATTGTCTACGTCTTCTATCAGATGATCTTTCATAAAGCTACTCGTGATGTCATCATCAAAGAAACTCGTATCCTTTGGATTGAATTATTTGAAATTTTGCTCACAGGCTGGCGCCCGGGGAACTGGTGCTGCGCAAGGGGACACAGGGTACCTTTCGCGGTCCATTGTACCGATTTGCACCCCATACCCATCCTACAATCAATCCAAGATATCAATAGTAAAGGCCAGACACTGAGAGTGGTCAATGCCAGGGTTTCTTTATGTTCTCAATGGTTCTTTTACGTCCCTCCGAGCCAAGGGGAGGGAGTGTGGAGGGACGGGTCCGCCATTGTAGATGTTATTGCAAAGGCAACATCTTCTCCTCAGTTATGCTGGTCCGCCTAAGACTCGAAGCAAGAAAGCCCGATACTCGATCAACTGAGCCAAATGGGTGGCGGTAAATGAATTTATTTATTTATTTATCTATATATGGTATGCTTTTAAACCTCCATTTATAAGCTTGTGAGGCCATGTATCCTCTATACACACTCCTTACTAAACAACACTCAACTCGCAAATTGGTTTTTACTAAAGGAGGAAAACCCGCGGAGAACACAGAAAATAATCCTTGTGGGCAAGGGAGATAACACTGTAAACAAACTTAATTCACATGACTGTGGCGTTCGCAATGCTCGAACCATCGACACAACATGTTGGACTCACAGCAGTGAAAGATAACGCATTAGCAGCAAACGCCACCAATGCCAACCATATGCTTGCGAGTGATGAATGCAAGGGCATTATTCAAGCGCAAATGAAGCCCCAATATAAAATAACTTAGACAATGAAACTTTAAACTTCGTGTGGATGATTTTTATCCTACAGTTAAATATTAGCGCCGTTGTATCCAATATCCCCCCCACCCCAAATCAGTATTACACATATAACTATATTTTGTTTTCAAATCCAACACCCGCCCCCTACTTTTCTTTCGGAGTATTGGTAAGCATGACCTTGGAACTAAATCTTATGCGTTGAAGTATGTTGAACCTTAATACTGATCCAGAGGCTTCTGCTTACCTTATCGACCTGATGCATGACAAAAACACAGAGATACGTAAAGTTTGTGATCAAACTTTGGATATTATCATGGTAAGTCCAATAATACATCGGTTGCGAGGAATTTGGTTTTTCACTTCCGCCAGTCAAAATCTTAAAAGGATCGTACTGATGCATATTTGAGCGCCATTAATATTAATACGTTGTTAGAGAATACGGACACATGGCTATTTTTAACAAGATTTGAAACAATCGAGAACACCCACTTTTCGATTTATAACTTCTAGACTTTTTTTAATTTATGCTTTGGATTTTTTTATCTAATCCGAATAAAGGCATGATCATCATCTTCATCATCATTATCATCTTCATTATCAATCTTCAGGATCATCATTATCATTATTATTGGCGGTATCGAAAGGTCAAATTTTGCAGGGTGAAGCTTCTAACTACCGAGTTCACATGTTGTTGAAAACAGCTATAAAACAGATTGTTGACATCGAACCGGTTTGCGTGAGGAATGTCTGCCAGCATAAGCACCATGTTGGTAGAAGGCGCAGTTAACAACACTTATATTAGTCCCTATAATTGGCCCAAGGAACACCATTACCTTGTGAAGTTTTTTTAATTATTATACATAACAAAAACAGCCTATAGAGGATTCTTGTATTAGTGTGTAGGAAGGAACGTTTTCTTTTTCTTTTCTTTTAGCTTTGCTATTTAAAATAAATGTAACTGATACCCAATCATCCAGATTAATTAATATGTATTTTTCAGGAATACGATGAGGACTGGGCCAAGAAGATTCAAGCTGAAAAGTTTCGGTGGCACAACTCTCAGTGGTTAGAGATGATAGAGAATCGTGCGCAGATGGATGATGACGAAGGGTTCATGTACGGCGGTGATGAAGCTCCTTATCTTGATGGTGATCTTCTCGATAGACAAGAGCTGTTTTACGGTCACCCAGGCTATGATGACCCAGTCACGCTCATGTCCCGTGAAGGGGCAGTCAGTCCTGATTTCATCAGTGGACAACAAGAAGATTACCTAATGTATGAAGATCAAAGATATGAAGGAACCAATGGCCCCCCTGTCAGTTCATATCCAGATAGACGAATGATGAACCCCTACGTGCAAGTACAGTACCCAGGTCAAGAATACCCTAATAATGGCTACCCAGGGCAAGATGAGGGAATCGAAGACTGGGGAAGACTAATAGGAGAACAATCATCAGGTGAATATAACCCAATGCAAGACCAGATGGTCAGGCCTGGCAGTCGGTATGGTGGACGTCCTGTGTCACCTCGCTATGCAGGGGATCCATATGAAGCAGAAGAGACTGACATGTATGGTAGACCGGTTTCCAGAGGACCTAGAGGTGGTTATGGCTATAGATAACAACGCTTTAGTAACGACAAGTACTTTGCTAGGAGAAAGAATAAAACACTAATCACTCTTGATCCTAGAGTCATTCTTACTGCAAAATGGCATTTTGTTAAGCATGCGCAATGAGTGACATGTCACAAGCTCGAGATTGACATCAGATAAAAACAGTTTAGTGTCTTAATGAACCTCTTCGGCTCTCACGTAATTTTTTCCCATTTCAGACCACATGTCATTCCCTAGAGTATCATTTCTTTTTTTAAGGTTTGCTCTCGGTTGCACAGAGAAGGCACATGAATGTGGATACAGCTCAAACAAAGAATCTTATTCTCAAGGGAATGACACGTGGTCTGAAATGGGAAAACATTACCCCAAGCCGAAGAGGTCTATTTAAGTACGGAGAGCCAAATATTCCTATTCATCTTTAAAATCAGATTCTTTGTTGAATTGTATCCATATTCATGTGTCTTCACGTGCGCAACTGATAAACAACGAAATGATAAGAATGGCATGTGGTCTGAAACTGGAAAACATTACGTCCGAGGCAAATGGGCCTATTCAGATGAAAGTCAAAGGTGACAATAAAATCGTGGGAAATCACTTTTATTTAACTTTTGTATTCAAGGTCAAGATAGTTTTCTCCATAACTTAAGAGTGCTTTGTTTTTTCATGTAATTTCACCAACTGTTGAACAAATGTTCTGGGTCGCTCAAAGTTTAAAAATACTAGCAGTAGGACCGTAGGGAAGTTATATTAGAAAACAAGGTGCTCTGGGGACAAATTATGGTACTAAATGTTTCTCGTGCTGTGGAGAACCATTTACAAAAGAAAATCAATAAATAAGGTTTTTTTCGATTTTTTTGTCACCTTTCACTTTTATATAAATTATGATTGCTTTTCAAGATTGAGGATTTTCGCAACATATCTAATCGAGATTTTACTCAAAACATTCTGTGATTTTTACATAGTTATAAAGGAAACAGTATCCAACCAAGATTATTTTAGCTCTTGATGCCTGATATTAAAATAATAGCGGATGTCCCGCGCGGGCCACCATACCTAAGAAAAATGGTAAACTATCGAGTTGATTTTTCATGGCTTGGCTTACGTCACTTCCGTCTGTACGGTGTCCGGGCGTGTACACAAGCATTCCGATTGGCTGGTTAAATTATTTTTTTTTGGCGGGAATGTCGACGCGTTGCAACATCCGGGTACACATAAAGGTAAATCCGGCTATTAAACTTTCGTAAAAACCGTTTTACAAACGTATAGAAATACCGAAAGATAACAACACAATTATTTATTCAAGCTTATATTTATATTTACACTATTTACGATGGAACCCCAGCTCAGAGAAAGCTCAGAGGAGAATGAAGCCAAAAAAGAAAGGCCAAAAGTAAAAGAGTTTTTTCGAAAGAGGAAAATCTCTGGTGGCGTGAAAAAGGAAGGCAAAGACGAAGGGATCTCACCAAAGAAAAGCGGCAAGCAGAGAGGGAGAGAGAGAACGCAAATCCAGGCGGGACTTCGATTATAAACAAGGAGAACATGATCGTGAAAGAAAAAGGAATATGAGGCAAAACTTGACGGATGAACAAAGAGAAAATGAACTTGAGATACAAAGGAATTTGAGTCAAAACTTCACTACGAATGAACAAAGAGAAAATGAGCGTGAAAGACAAAGGAATTTGAAGCAAAACTACTAGCTAAGGCGACTCTCAAATGCACAGAAAAAAATCGCTTTAGGGCAAGTTATAGACCAAAGACAATTAAAAAAACTTTCATGTATTCAAAGATGGATTAAGAAGTGTTCTCCAAGAATTCGTGTGTGTGCTTTAGCAAACAATCGTTTATTATTTTTTGACAAGCATTTAATTTTTTCTCGACGAATCGACAAATCAAAGACTTTCCCTCAAAACTTTTAATATTTCTGTAGATAAGCTTAATTTATTTTAATGTTGGAGTAAATAAAACATGAAGAGCATATTACACCAAATATTCGTCCTTTAATTAGCTTTGTAAATCTTTAGCAATTCGGTGAACGTTGTAAAACGGAGCGGAGCAGCATACCTAAGAAAAAATGGTAAACTATCGAGTTGATTTTCCATGGATTGGCTGACGTCACTTCCGTCCGTCCGAGCGTGTACACAAGCATTCCGATTGGCTGGTTAAATTTTTTTTTTGGCGAGAATGTCGACGCGTTGCAACATCCGGGTACACATAAAGGTAAATCCGGCTATTTTAAAACTTTTGTTAAAACTCAGCGTCTAGATAAGTTTGGGGTTAGGTACCATGGTGCGAGCTGTGCGCATCAATCAGACTACGCCCTACCACGGAGGTAAACGTGGCGACCGGGCCACAGCTCACCACCTGGTACCTGTCACACTGACCACTCAGTGGAATAATACTCACCTGGCTCCCACCAATTAAGGAGTGGGCGGGCGGGATAAAAATGTTTTGCTGCACGCTCGCAGCCAAAGCTACCAAGACTGCTGGCAAAGCTGCCACTAGTCCTTGGCAAAACGCGCCCCTTCCCCCACCCCCACCGCAAATTATTGGGGTGGGTAGCCGCTGGCCGCTGTACTAAACGTTGTTTTTAACCAACTATCGTATGTTTTTCGTTCAAGAAAGATTCGCCTCCTATCGAGGGGTCCCATCGGCAAAACAACGAAGACTTTCATTTAATAATTTTATTTCTACAGATAATTTATTTAAGTATTGAATGAAATATAAATTTACACCAAATATTAAACTGTTTATTAAGCTATTCGAGCAAGTCTGATTATAAAAATGAGCTTAAATTTGTGTTGTTGAGAGATGTTGTTGTAGAAAGACCTAGACTTTCACTTTAAAAAGCCGTAAAAATATTCAAAAACATTTACAAACGCCAATTAATTTACTGACAAAGAAATTCGTCATTTTGCATTGCCTTTTTGCATTGCCTTTATTTTCTATTGTGTCTCAGTTGTTCTTGTCAAGTTTAACTGAATGTAAAACGTCTCGTTCTGTAAAATACGTAATTATTAAAGTAAGCTTATATTTTGCTCACCCTTAACCAGTTTTCAAGTCTGTTTTTTGGTCTTGATTTGTCCTAAATCTCCAGATTTTCGATTTCAATGAAAGACATCCGAGGTAAATTTCACTTAACTTGATATTGTATTGGATTATCTGTAGTTATCTTTCGTTTTTTTTTAAGTAAAAGAGATTCAAAGCCTAAAAATGTCGGTTTTTTGTGGAAAAATTTGTCGAAAAATCTTCCAAGAGCAAAACTAGCCCCTGGGGGTTGTGGTGAGTTGTGTACAAAATTCCTAAGTGGGAGAGTATGTACTCGCGGGAAAAAAAGGCAATGTAGTGCATTTCGATTTGATTTCACTGCATGGTTTTTTATTATGGGAGAAATTATCTTCATCTCGAATAAAAAATAATTGAACTTTTTTTCCCCTATCTTTAGTTTTTAACTTTCAGTTTCATTCAAATTGTTTCCCAGTGACTTCCGTATCGGGAGCTCCGCTTTTAGGCAGTGCCTAAATATATATATTAGCTTCTTTTTAAATGAAATTTAAACCATGACCTCATTTGAAATCATTTTTCAAGTCTTTCTTAACAGCGTTCGCTTAGATCGCTCATTCACTGTGATGATCAACACATCTATCATTATTTCACCACAGTTCAACCCATTCAATATTCACACTTTTTATTACTTAATAATAATAATAATAATATATAAAAACTTGTAAAGCGCTTATACAAATCTGTTCTAAGCGCATTGAAAATAAATGATGATGAAAAATGTTAAAGCAAAAACTACTACTTATGGGGGCTAGATGAACCCAACAAAATGATCGCTCACCAACAGGATTGGCTTCATAGCTCAGTTGGTAGAGCATCGCACCGGCATCGCGGAGGTCATGGGTTCGATTCCCGTTGAAGCTTGAAATTTTTCAAGTCTTTCTTAACAGCGTTCGCTTAGATCGCTCATTCACTGTGATGATCAACACATCTATCATTATTTCACCACATTTCAACCAATTCAATATTCACACTTTTCGGTCCTTACCGTAAGTTATGGACTGCAAATTGACCAATCATAGCGCGTGAAATTACCTTGCCATGTATTACAAGTTATCATAGAATTATAAGTTTAACACCGTAGTGAAAATGGAAACTGACGTTTCGGACGTTAGTCCTTCGTCGGAGTCAATAGAAAGTAAGAGTGAGAGAGATGTTTATATAGTAGAGGAGAAAAACAATCACCTAATCGGCGGCCAGTTTCTCCAACATAGAGCATGTTACAGCATGAACATGTTACAGCATGAACATTGAATGCAGTAGATGACGTTAGAAAGTAGTACAATCAAAACGATCAGTAATATTAAAAAGGTGGATTTGGGACCTTTAATAGAAGTTTGTGAAGCAACAAATAGGGCAAGTGTAGCAACGTTTGCGAGAGCAGCGAAAAGTACCGGGTTCGGAAGTACACCTTTAACTAAGAAAGAACGTAAATTACGATCCCTTTTGAACGAAAAAAGAGGGCGTTCTTTGAAAATGTTGGACGTGGTGGGATCAGAGTTGAGTAAATTGAAGTTACGATTAATGACAGGTTTGATAGAGTTGTTAACACATTCTATGATCTTTCCAGCTCAAATCCGTCTTAATTTGCGACATGAGCTCTGCATCTATGGGTA
The DNA here is from genome assembly GCA_011057435.1 of Actinia equina. Lineage (NCBI taxonomy): Eukaryota > Metazoa > Cnidaria > Anthozoa > Actiniaria > Actiniidae > Actinia > Actinia equina. The sequence continues at coordinate 132,315 of WHPX01000167.1, read as the reverse complement.
AAATGAGAGGCAGTCCATCTTGGAAAGACGTCGCATGGGTTCTTTTTCGACCACCACAACACATCGTGCTAAACATAATAATATTAATAATAATAAAACTTACAAACAAAAGTCGATAAACAAAGCAAAGAATAATTTATAACATAGGCAAGGTAAAACACGTGCTCTGATTGGCTAATCTGCTATGTGAAAAAAGTGGATATCCCATAGAGATATCCCATAGAAATTTTTTTAAGGTGAAGCGGCGAAAAATTCACCGTTGATTCGCTAGCTGTAGCGAATAGAAAAGGGTTTCTTGACTTAAAACTAGAAATATGGCTTCTTTTCCATCAAACAAAGATTATGGGCTTCCTAATTTTGATTTTGAGTTTGAGCAAAACATTGAACCCCCTTTTAATAAACAACAAAAACCAGAAACAAACTCACAAAGATTTGCTAACTTCAACGAAAACGAGTTGCAAAATATCCTCGCTGATAAGCAGTCTGTCAAGACCAAAAAAACGACAAACTGGTGTGTTTCCACGTTTAAAGGTAAGAAAAATTAATTAATAGCTTTTATGAGATAAAATGGCATGACCTTTTGACTTAGTTAAAAAGATAGAAACTAGTTTTCACAAAAAATATTTTTCGCGAAAATGTCAACACAGACAAACACTAACGTGGCTTTCGTAAGTTGTGTTGTAGACAGCTATCACTCTCAAAGAGGAAAATTATAAAATATTAAACAACATTCTTATCGTATTTCTGCTTTATTTTTATTGCTAGCAAACTGTTTACATATTTTTAAAGCAGTGAATCGATCTATCGGCAAAAATCTCCTACTAATTCACTAAGTAATGAAATAAAACATAGTGTTTTCAACCGGTTTTGCAAAACATTGAGTGCGGTTCGCACTTCAACTAAGAAAAACAAAAAAAAATTATTGCTCGATAATAGGTAAGAAGTACAAATTAATTGTTCTTAACCTTTTTCAAACCTTTATTCTTTTAGCATGGTGCAAAGAGAAACACATTCAGACACCTCTTGACAAGATGACGCTTGGTCAACTGGATGCAAATCTCCGCAGGTTTTATCCCGAAGCACGAAAGACAACCGGCGAGATGTACAGCAAGAAAACACTCCTGAGATTTCGACATGCCATTGAGAGATATATGAATCAGCCTCCTTTAAACCGTGGTTTGAAGCTCTCAACTGACCCAAGGTTTAACCGTTCAAATGAGATGCTTGATGCCCAGCTAATTCAAATGAAGCGAAAAAACACGGAAAACACACAACACAAACCAGTCATAGAAAACCAAGATCTATTGAAGTTGAAAACTTCCAAGGCGATTTCCCTTAATGATCCATGGAGTCTGTTAAGGAATGTCTGGTTCCATCTGATCTTGTTTTTCTGCCGTAGAGGAAGAGAAGGCCAGCGAGAGCTAAAGACATCAAGCTTAAAGTTTGAAGTTGATGCAAGCGGGCGACCCTACGCTACAATGGCGCACGACGAAGCCACCAAGAACCACCCGGGCGGCATAAATGATGTAAACTCTTCAGAGAAAAAAGCTCGAATGTATGAAACTGACTACCCAAACGACGGCTATAAAGCTCTGCGCTTATATTTGTCAAAGACCAATCCAAATTGCGAATCCCTCTTCCAGTATCCGAAGAGAAATTGGTCCCCAACAGACGACGTAAACAGGCCCGTTGGCGTCAATAAGCTGGACGGAATGATGAAAGAGATCAGTAAAGAGGCCAAATTATCCCGCCCATACACTAACCATTCAGTCCGAGCCACATCAATCACAGTGATGTCAAATGCAGGCATTCCTAATCGCCATATAATGGCCATATCTGGGCATCGAAACGAGCAGAGTTTGGCACACTACAATACGAGACCTTCGACCGAACAACTGCACCACTGTTCTGAAGTGCTGTCCCAAAGTCTCACTTCCTCAAGCCAAACGATTGTCCCGGCTACTGTTCATCTGAACACAGCTGTTAAAAACAACAATGTGGTTGTAGAAGTTGCAAGACAAGATCCGGCGAGCCAGTTTGGCTCCATCTTTAGCAACTGCACAGTTCAAAACGTTCAATTGGTCATTCACGAGAAGTGATCGCTGATCTATCACAACGGGTGTAGACCATGAACATAAGCTCTGTGATTCATCTTCTTTTAGACTTTCATTTCTCCGCGAAGGCTTTTAAATGACTTTTTTGATTATCGTGGTATTTTTCTTTTAGAAGAGGAGCTGTAAAACATACTTTGAGCTTTCTTGATAGCCAACGGTAAATGTAAATTTCCTTAGTGTGCGCGCGCACATTTAAGAGAGTTTTGACATGTGATCATACGAATAAAACATTTTTCAGAGAATTAAAGCCGTTATCTATGTTATAAAAGCAATGGTCCATAATTAGCGTGCATATATCCAGTTCTGGAAGCACTCTAGCAGCTAGAGATGCTCTCGGCTACGCCTTGAGCATCTCTTACGCTGCTCTCGAGCAGCAGTAAGGGGGACTCGCGAAGCGTCCGCATTGCTAAAAATCACATATCGAAAAACACCAGCCCCCCCTGGGGTTTTGGAGGTAGGTTAAAGGCCCTACAGGGGGTCTTGCGCGATCCGGCCGCATCGGGATAAGTCCCTTACTGCTGCTGTGTTTGGGTAACGCAAACGGAGGTTAAAATATCCTTTACATATAGATGGACGCCATCGAAAGCATTCGAAACAAAACTGTGCGTAAGTTGCGAACTCAGGTGTTGGATCGCCTGGATGCCGACTTTGCCTTCACGACATTTATGGAGGGAGATACAGACGAAACCATGAACTACGATAGAGCAGAAAGGATAATCGATCTGATGCCCACAGGCGATTACCGTCTGGAGTTGACGTTCATAAAGTATTTAGACGGCGAGTGGATAATAGAAAAGGGTCGTAATCCGATACGGGCGTCTGGTAAGCAAAGCCTGTTTGTTCTGAATAAGGATACCAGACCTGGAGCACTCGAAGGAATAGACATGATGTTCTACGAAGTTGCATACCCAGTTACCGTAGTTATTTATGGCGCGTATGAGATTAAGAAGCCGGATGTCAAGAAGTTGAAACCAATGCGACATCCTGGTAACTGCGTTGGTAAGTTGGTAAGAGAGTTCTTTGAGGACTCCTCACGTGGTGGTAAATTGACTTTAAATAGAAGAGAAGCCATCAGGAGATGGGAAGATGCTACCCGCAGAGCAGGAGCTACCATAAACAATGTTAAGAAGTTGGAAACGGCGTTAGGAAGGCGCATACACGTGAAAGACATCACAGACGGCTTCATTTACCCCGGAACGCATAAATACGGCGGTAGAGGTGCTCCTATAGTCATTTACCAACACAACGGACATGCTTGGCGTGAACTAAGGTTCCCTAAAAAGAAAGAAACGAAGGTTTATAAAACCTCTCATTGATAAAATTGATCCATGAAAACTCCATATGGATAATGGATTCAGAAGGAAGTCAATTTATGACACAAGATGGTACTCTTTACCGACCCGAAGTAGAACAACAGCGAATTCAAAGCGCATGCGAGACTTTAGGCGAAGACTTCTCCGATGAAGTCCTAAGCTCTCGAAGTTTGGACTTCCTAGCCGCGAAGAAAAGGAATGGATGGAAACCCACCCCGGCCTCCTTTGGAGATATTTCTAAAGCCTGCGTAGAACACGGCCATGGTGGTTTATGGAACATGGAGTATGACGAAGGCGAATATGTCTCATTGGATATGAAGCACTGCTATCCTGCAAGTTTTAAAGGTCTTGGAGATTGTAAGGAATATTATGACCGCTACGGACATCCAGACTCCCAATTCTTTCGTGTGTCCTTAGACGGTCACTACGACGCCCCGGCTACAGGGTTCGTACGATTAACCACCTGGAAGTTAGCAAAGGGCTTGCACCCAATAATTTACGCGTGGTATGGGAAGCATTTACAGGAAAAGGAATGGATTCCCATACCTCTCCTCAAATTCCTTGAAGAACGTAAGCTCTTGAAATACATGGCGCACGAAGCTATCCTATGTCACTCCTCCTTCACGAAGTGGTTACCGGAGCATAACCCCACAGCGCGTGTGGTCATAGGAAAGTTCACGCAGGGCGCAAAGGAGGGAGAAAAGCATATGCAGCGGCGCCTAATAACGGACGAAGGCGAATTGAGTTTCCTAATAAAGCGGGCACATGACCAAGGAACTATGGTGTCTGTGGAGAAATGGAACTACTTCATAGAAGGCCAAAAAGAACAAAAATGGAATGCTTTATGTTATTACCAAGACCACAGGCCGCAATATTATCACCTGCGTGCCAGTATGCTCGCATATGCGCACATTAACCTCCTTGCAATGTTGCTTAGGTTTGACAAAGAGGACGTACCGCGCGTAGCTACGGATTCCTTGTATGTAAGGCCAGAGGTGTTGGAGAAGATGAAAGAATTCTACACCGACGACGAACTCGCAGAAAGCGGTCAATGGCGCGTCAAAGACGAAGAGATAAAAGCTTGGAGAGAACGTGTGGGGTATACTGGCGAACACCTCCGCGGTTCGATTACCCCCACAGAAGAGCCATTACCGTCGGTCGTAGACCCCATTTCCTACCAACGCTTCTCTTATCTTTAAGGTACCGGAGGTAGTGGCAAGACAACGCGTGTTTTGGAACTCTTTCCAAAGATAAAGGTGTTAACGCCAACGCACCGTTTGGAAAGAGAACTCTGCGAAATGGGTTACGACGCACAAACCTACCACAGCTTCTTTCGCTGGAATGGTCAAAAGTGGGTACCGGAAGCAATACGCGACATACCTCCGGTGATACTTTGGGATGAGATTTGCACCGTGCCATTAGAAATACTACAGGAGTTCGTAGACTTCCTTCGTGGGAAATCCCAAGTGATATTTGCCGGGGATCCATGTCAACCGCCTCCAATAGCCGTAGAGATGCCCCACGAATGGTTAAAAGGAATGACCAGTTACTGCGAAGAAATTAACACCGACTACCGCAGTAAGGATCAAATAAGAAACCTGAAAGCGGAATTAAGGGGCCTTAGTGATGCCCAGCAATGCAAAACACTGCGCAAGAGGGTACGAGCGAAATCCTACGAGGACTTCCTATACAGCTGGCATCCTGAGGATTTGGTGCTGAGTAGCAAACGCGCAGCGCAGTCCCGCATACAGAAAGACTTACTTAAAATACACCAGGAACGCTTCCCTGGGCATCTGGTGCCCATTTGTTACAAACCCCACGACACCCGAATGCAGAAAAAAGACGTCTGGGTCCCGGGAACTAAGACCAGGTTGGAAAACGCAGTAACGCACGATAAGGTTTGGGTGCCTATGAAAATGGTGGAAAGAATTACCTCCCATCCAGACTGGCGTTTGGGTTATTGCATGACAGTCCACAGCGCGCAGGGGATTACCATAACAGAAACCTTGTGGATCATAGACCAGCGGCTGTGTTGGAGCAATTTGATATACACCGCCGTAAGTCGTGTGGAGTATGCCAAACAGTTAAAAAGAGCCTGGGGTCCGCAATTACGGTACGATAAGACCCCGGAAGAAGTAGCAAAGGAGAACATCGCTAAGAAACTCCTTCGCTACAAGCGCCACGACAAAGAAAAAAATATGACGTTCGACCTATGCGTGGACGACGTCTATAAGAAAGGGGCACGCTGCGCCAAATGTAACATACCGCTACTATGGAAGTTCTTAGCGAATGACGATCAGCAGTTCTCCGTGGATCGCATAAATAACAAACGCGGGCATTGCAGAGGCAACGTAAGACTGACATGCCTAGAGTGCAATCGGGCGCGCGGTGCTGCACTACTTTGAATCTTTAGGAACTATGAGCAGCTCTTCCTTAACGAATCCGCGACTTGGGCCATTTAGGTAATACAACACAGGTTGCCCTTCCTTGGTGACGGACTTTGAAATCTCATACGTTTTCAGAGACCAGTTAGGATCCGTGGCTCTCTTACTGCCACCTTCGAGTTCCCCCGGCTGATAGAGGTATCTGACCACTATGTTGCGGGGTAGCTTTTTTTCCTTTAGTCCGACGGCCCTCGAAATTCTGACGTAGGACTTGTGTTCCACGTGTTTCTCTTTTATGGCGTCCTTGGGTTTCATTCCCGTAGCCCTGGCCGCCTCGTTATTCAAAGCCGCGATGACCTGGGGAAGTCGCTGTGTCCATTCCTTATTACGTTTGGAGGGATCTTCCAACTCTTTCCAATACTGGTACCCAAAGAGACGCTCAGCCAGGGTCTTATTGAATCTTTCGACGATGCTCTGACCTCTGTGGTACTCTGCTTCGGCTCTCCTAATTTTGGTGTCGTGGTCTTTCAGTGTCTTGGTAACCACGCCCATAAACTCCGTTCCCGCATCCACTTGCAGCAGCTTTGGCCATTTCAGAACGCGCTTATAAATCCTACCTAGGGCTTCTGCGACTTCCCCAGAATCCTTGCTGGTTATGGGTTCGGCGTCCTTGTATCTGCTTGCGATATCAACCACGGTCAAAGCGTATCTATAAGTCTTTCTTCTCACCGTGTCATGTGGTAAGAAAAGCAAATCTGCCTGATGAACTTCGTTAGGGGCATTTACGGTAAAGCTGGGCCTGGGAATGTACTTGGGCACGGGAAGATAAACCTGCCAGATAGTCTGTTTCTTTAACCAATTCTTAGCCGTTTCATCTGATACCCTGGCTGCGGTCGCGAGTTTCTTGATAGCCGACGCTCCTTTCCAATAGCCTTTGGGCCCATAGTAAATCCTTTTGAGTTTGTCCTCAGTTCGACCCATTATATGAATTCTAAAACGAGATTGATCTTGCGTCCGTTAAAATCCACCGTCTTTCCGTCCACTTTAATGGTGATGTTTATGCTTTCTACCAAATCGCAAGGCAAGTCATAGTTTAAAGAAATGGGCGTGTATTCTACCAGGTCGAATGGATTACCTTTAGGTGAAAACTTAGACATAAGAGTGGAGGGATTTCCGTTGCTGTAACTGCAGACTAAAATCACAATAGACTTCATAAGAGGATGCAACTTTCCAACCTACGGGAACTGCCGTGTTGGTAATTTGCTTACGCTGAATTCCAAGTAAAGATCCCAATGGTTCAAACTTTCCGAGGGACAATGAGAAACCGTTAGGTATGTTATGCTTGAGGGTCATTTCGTGCGGCAACCCTGTGGTAAGAGTATAACCGTGTTTGGCGAGCTCCTTAGCGAGGGTGATAGGGGTGTAATGTCCATCTGGGAGCATTACGCCTTGGAAACTGTTAGGCTTCTTTTGCGTGGTGATCAATGCCTTGGTCAAATTATACCAAGAATTGTACAAAGAGCAACTGACCAGCCGAACTGTATGGGTTTTGATGGGGGGATTCAAATAAGTGGTAAAGTTATTCTTATCGCTTTCCAAAAGACGATCATTATATTAAATACGCCAAGGCGGCGCCTCCTGCCAGTCCTGCGACTCCTACAAAGACCAGCTCATTGTCTTTTTGCTTCTTTGACGGCTGGTAGTAATTCTTAAATTGAGGCTTGCTAATCCTAAACTCTGGGTGTGTTTGTGCATAAAGTTTAAAGGCGTAGTCTGTGTTTTCGAAGTTCTTATCCGCCTGCATTTTGTCTTGGTAGTTCTTATCCAACCAATCCCTGTAAGCTTGTCTTTTTTCATTCCAAGCCGCCACGTCCCTTTGATACTTTTCCAGCGCCAAATCATGCCTTTTCCTCTCAGCATCGACTTTGTTGCCTCTGACAAATCTATCCAAATATTGACCACCATAACTAGCTCCAGTGAATGCTAACGCTGCAATAACACCACCTACCAATACGCTTACCATTATATTTCAGAAAACAAGTTTTCTTCTAGACTTTAGGCAGGTACTTTTCCTTCTGTAGGTAGTCCTTAAGGGCAATGCTACCTGCTACTGCAGCAGTCATCTTAGCAAAGCCCGTAATGCTCTTGCTTGGGTCTTCAGTAAAGTCTTCTTTGAGCACTTTCTTACCTACCCAACCAATACCTGCGACAATAGAAGTAATAATAGCTGCATCTTCGACGGTTTTCATTAATGCGGACGACATTATATTACAAGGAGAGGAGGTTTTATTCCATCTCGGGTATTTTACTTCTCTTAGGCTCCTGCGTTACGTACTTGAATTCCACTTTTGGTTTAGCAGCCCGCCATTGTAAGTAGAGACTGCCTGCTGCTATAGCGAGTCCTAATGCTCCGATAACGTATCCAGGATTAATAAAGGATTCCTCTTCTTTTTCCTCTTCCTTCTTTTCCTTTTTGGCTTTGTTCTTCCTGTTCATCTCCGCGAGCTTCTTCCCCGCAGCGACTCTGCCCGGGGATTTAGGCTTGGTAATTTGCTGAGGGGTTTCCTCCGCCTTTGTTTCGGTGTCACTCATCTTATATCTAAGGACTTGAAGGACTTGATAAGTAACTTGACGACGACGAGAAAATAAATAAGTTACTTACCGTCCTATAGTCGGTCCGGATAGGGAAAAACTGTGCCCTTGGTCCGTATATTCAAGACCTCGGGCACAGTTTTTCCCTATCCGGACCCCCTGGCCCGTCAATAACATATATTTAAAGTGTAATACGCTAAAGTGTACAGTCACGGGTTTTTAAAAACAAAACAAAATTTGAGGGTTTTACCATCTTGAAGTTCAAAATTAAAACGTGTATGCGGGTTCTTCAATAAAAACGTTAAGATTATTCAGCGGTTTTTGAACGAGCGCAAATCATGGGCTCAGATTGAACGTTCGAAAGTAGTCGGCTACCTTACAGACAGGTCAATTATTTGCCTGAGAAACACCCATGAATTAAAAGTAAGTCATTTAATAGAGAACTTTGCGATGTTATTCAGAATCGAGTTGACTGCAGTACTTTTATCTGACTAGTTATGCCTACTTTAAAGCACAAACCTTCGTAGGCGAGCGGGAAGTCTTTAGAACTTTAGAACTGTAGAACTTTATTGATGAATAAAAGTATAAAAGAATGCAAAAAAGAACAAACCATATAACCTGTATATAGCTTGTATATAGTCTTGAAGGATAAGTGTTTTTAATGCCTTCATATTGTCGAATTGTGCGTGAACTAAATCACTTTTTTTTCTTACCTTAAAGCCAAAGACATACCCTACCCTACCCTACCCTACCCTACCCTACCCTACCCTACCCTACCCTACCCTACCCTACCCTACCCTACCCTACCCTACCCTACCTACCCTACCCTACCCTACCCTACCCTACCCTACCCTACCCTACCCTACCTACCCTACCCTACCTACCCTACCCTACCCTACCCTACCCTACCCTACCCTACCCTACCCTACCCTACCCTACCCTACCCTACCCTACCCTACCCTACCCTAGTACAAAGAAAAGAGGCTTTAAGTTACCCTACCCTACCCTAGTACAAAGAAAAGAGGCTTTAAGTTTCTTAGACAAAGTTCTTAAGCTCAGCTGTTTTAATGTATCACCAATCGAATTCCTAATAACTGCACCTTCGTATCTTGTATAAACCTGAGCTGGAGGATGCAAGTAGCTCCAAGTTTTGATCTTCGAAGGTATACATGCTGCTTCTATTTGAACCAGTCACTTTACGGGTAGTGAATGTTGCTGTCATGTCAGATCAGACAATTGCTTTACATTTTTAAAATAGAATCAGTAAACTCGAAATATGTTTTTTTATTTTTTATTTTTTTCAATAATATTATGGCTCTTGGGCTGTAGAACTCCATACAAACCATTTTACCATACATTACTTCTGTTCAATACTGCATACAATCCCAAGTCCATAGGCCACATTTAACACTTTTCTCTATCTATTTCTACCCACAGAGCCGTGCGAGGAGGGTTAATCCAATATGGCGGGCATGCCAACAAAAGTAGAGTATGCTGTTTTCTTTTTCTTTTAGCTTGTTGCGTAGATGATTTTGAAAACTTTAGTGCTCAACCAGTAACACAGAATGCAGGCTAATGAAGCAAGGTTCTTAAAAAGGTAAAGGGATCTATCGTTGGTTTGTTTTTTGTATCAAAAAAGTTGGTGCATTCAAGTCACAGTGAAATCCATTTTTTGGATTAAACTAAATTTCTCTCGTGTTTTGTATCGTTTTTATCAATATATCCCTTTATTTTCTTTGCTGTAGGAGAGTCAAAGGCGGATCTGTTGATGTTCACCCGACGGAAAATGCAATTGTGGTTAACTATGAAGTTGAAGCACTCATTCTTGGCGAGATGGGAGAACCGATGGTCGGCGAAAGGAAGGAATGCCAAAAAGTGTAAGTTCAAGTTTATATATAAGCTTCACTTATAACACTTGCATTAACTGGATTTTGAAACTGCACAAAACTACATGCCTCCACTTGGACATTTATTTTCATACACAAGTAGATCATTTAATTTTTTTCCTTGGTGTTTTTTTTTTCTAGAATCGTGTTTAGTCACCATTTTGTTTTGAATATTGAAATGGCGTCTCCACCTTATTGCCTTGGAAACGGTCAGCCTGTGATCTTTTTTTTCGATAAAACTCCAGCAGTAGCCTTTTCGTTGTAATTTATTCGTAACCCCTTTTTCAAGTACGATATTTTGTTGTTTTTTTCTTCACTGAACTGTCATTCAATTCACGATACTCACTTCTTTAGATTTTCAATTTCTAGTAATTCTGTCTTTTGATTACATTATTACTTCAAATTTATTTTTATTTATTATTTATTATACTTCAATTCTCAAGCTGAATAGGCGCTATATAAATAGTCAATTATCATCATCATTATCATCCTCATTATCATTATTATCATCATTATCATTATCTCCACTCTCAAAGTTTTTGGTAAATGAAGCATATTTTTCACAATTGGCCAAATGGCGTCATTTTACTACCACTACCAAAATGCTTGGCGAATTTTCTTTCTTATTCAAATTTGTATTATTGAAAACAAATTGTTGCAGGGATTCCTCTGGTAGCGATAGTATTAATGATCTCTATTATTCACCATAATTGCATATTAGCCTGAGGTGAATAATAATTTAATGTAAATTAGTACAATTTTAGAGTTGAATATCAGAGAAAAGATGAAATACATGATGAAATGATGTTTTAGTGATTACTTCAACTCTGGAAAACTTTGGGAACCCTCATAATCACTGATTGAGCCGTGATTATAGTTTCAGTATCACTGTTCGCTTGATCATGCAATCACAGCATACAAAACTCTATATTCAAGTATGAAATTATATTAAATATAAATAATAAAATGAATATATTCTTTAAACAAATGATAAAGTATTATTTGGATAAGCTTATAACTAGTACACATATAGTTTTATTGATTTTTATCCCTTTTTCTTTCTCAGGATTCGGCTCAAGAGTCTGAATGATACCACAAACATTGGTGCTCTGGCAAAAGAGATCATTGAAAAATGTAAACTTATTCACCCAACCAAGTTACCGGAAGTTGAACAGCTTTTGTATTATCTACAAAACAGGAAAAATAGTGCCAAAAATAAAGGTACATCAATTCATTATCCAATTACTGTATACTATTTATATAGAAATATAGATAAGTTATAGTGCTTGGGAACGAGGTAAATCCAGGTGAAAGCCCTTGGAATTCAATTCTGAAAAATTAATTTCAGACCTCACTGGGAATCGAACCCACGACCAGCTGGGCTTTCGCCTGGATTTACCTCGTTCCCAAGCACTATAACTTATCTATATTTCTATACTGTATGTTCATGCATTTCATAAGTGCTATATACAGTCCACATATTCTCATATTCTATACTATTAATAGTAGAGTACAAATATTGCACGATAATTAAGTCTGTCTGGAGCTATGTAGTACTAATATCCTGTGATATTTGTATCCTACAAAACGGAAGTCAAGTATTTGCAATGTTTGTCCATTGAAACAAATTAATTGGATTATAAATAACTTAGTTTTCTCAACTTGAACTTAGACAAAGTGATTTTTTGTACAGAAAAGTTGTATTAGTATATATCATATAATATTAAACTTGAAAGGGCTAAAGTTTTTTCTCTCTCTTTAGTTGTATTTGTATAGGAAACTGCATCATCTCGAGTACAATTTGGAAATTAATAGATTACGAGTAATGTTTTGAAAGTTTTGAAAGTTTTCGAAAGCCCAAAGGCTTGTGCAATTAAAGAACTTTCAAAACATTACGATTGTATATTAATTCCAATATGTACGAGAAGATCGCACAATTTTTTGTTTACAGTTTACTCAACAAAATTTCAGTAAAAATTGTGAATCGACGCCGTTCATCTTTGTCTATTCGTTACTCCTAAGTAGTACAATTAACACTATAATTGTACTCCTCTCGACCAAACAGAGTTGAGTAATTTTGTTGAGTGTACTATAAAAAGTCGTACAGCTACTTAGTAGATTAATCCCACATAAGTAACTGTCCAATTATTTTCTTAATTGTATCATCACTCCATAATGATCCCATATAAGCAACTATTGTATTACTATTGGAGGCAAAATTATGTCTTATGGAAGCAGTCTAGTATGGTTTGGGATAATATGATTAATCTGCAACAGGACTGCATGTCTGTCCAATTTGGAAATAATTAAATTCAAAAAATTCCTATAGGACTGGCAAATTGGACTTGGCCTATCGGCCTTTTCCAATTTCTTAAGTCTTCTTTATTTTATTTTCATCCAATTATTTCCAAATTGGACTGCAATGTAACTATTACTGTACCTACACTAAAAGTTTACGAAAAACATTCTCCCTGTTTAGCTGTCACCCTATGTCACTGTTATAATAATATAACTTAAACCATTTTTAAAACCTCTTAATAGAGAGAAAGTCAGAGCAAAAAACATTACAGGAAACAACAGCAGCAGACTTTGAAGACACTGAGGTGAGGTGTTGCTGTACCAAAGACACTTTCAGTATCTAGATGAAGAACCACTCTGTGGAAATGCCACTGCTAAATACTATTTATTATTATTTCTTTGTTTTTCGATATTATGGCTAGAAATGACAGCTATTGATTATTACAATAGACCTTTTCTGCAATCAATTGAGTAACAAGGAACCAGGTGACTTCAAGTTATTATTAGCCAATCAGAAGCATTTTTTATTGCAACATGAGAAGTTCCATGATGAACTTCAAGATGACAGTCATATCTTGAGTTAACTTTCTCTTAAATATGTCCTGAAATATAACTTTACATTAAAGAATTCTGTTACATGGACCACAAAAAGGTCCCTCTTGCCTGTCAACAAAGGGATTTCTAGTAATTAATTGTGGCTATTCAATTACACATTCATGGTAACTTTAAAAGGTCCCTTCAATTAATAAAAGAAAAATGGTGTAAGATTTCCTCTACCACTAGTCGATCATATTCAAACATTTGAATGGTTAGACAAGTAGAGCTAACACTTTTCTAGAATGACCTAACAGTTTTTCATAAAAAGTTAAAACAGTTTTCCAGAGCATTTAACGCTTTTTCAAACCGTTTAACGGTCATAATAATGAAAAGGGGTTGCTAACAGTAAAGCGTTAAGACCTGTTTTCCAATGGAAGGGCACACATATACTTAAACTGGATGAGGGTAAAGTCAGTCAGATCCTAGCTAAGGGATGCAGAAAATAAATCCCTTATCTTCACATGTTGGCTGCATGCAGTGTCCTCAGGATATACAATACCTCCTGCTCACCCAACCTACTGACATCATTATCATCAACATCATCATCACTCTTTGCCCCATAAGGAGGGAATTACATGTATTTTAAATCAAATAGGTTTGATTCAAAAATAGTGCTTCTATTTTCTGTGTCATATTTTTTATGCTTTTTTATATTTATTCCCAACTTGAAAGACTGTGCAACCTTAACTGTAGTTCCTCACAATTCAGGGCAACTGACATACATTACTCTTCTGGGAAGAAGGAGCATAAATTAAGCCTTACTGACCTATACAGGTAGTAGACAATACTCATGACAACCTATTCATTGATTTGATTCTACAGATTGATGAGGTAGCCAATATCAATGACATTGATGACTACATTGAGCTTCTCTATGAAGACATCCCAGAAAAAATCAGAGGCACTGCACTGATATTACAGATATCGAGAAATCCAGATAATCTTGAGGAAATTGCTCAAAATGGTGAGATTTTAATGACTTATTAAGAATTTTAACATGTTACTGTACACTGGTATTCAACATTTGTTAAAATAATGAACAATTTAAGAGCGATAATTTATACTTGGGATAAGCACATTGCAGTCATAACCACCTTGTAAAATCCTTATGGTTTTGGCATGCTATAAAAAATCATTGTGATCACTATTTTACCAAATTCAATAAAGCCTCTGGGCTCATGCAATTCATGGCACAACTAACTCACAAATTGATCTCTGCAACAACATCTGGGCTGATCTGTCAGGGCATGGCTAACTCACAGATAGAACCCTGAAACAACCTCTGTGCTGAACTAATAAGTCAGGGCATGGCTAACTCACAGATAGAACCCTGAAACAACCTCTGTGCTGAACTAATAAGTCAGGGCATGGCTAACCCACAGATCCAACCCTGAATCTACATTGAGGCAAAACAATCATCGTGAAATGTTGTTTAAGTGATGGGCAATGGTTGTCAACAGTAGAGAGACTGTCGACCAACAGTTGGTCAATAGTCAATCGACATAATAAAGTACACCAATACCCCCTGAAACAACCTCTAGGTTTATCTAATTCAGGGCTTAAGTCAGGTCATGGCTATATCTTACTAATTGAACTAGAGTTTAGCAATAGCCCTGTTTCTCTATGACGTCACTGTTTGTTTATGTGGAAGATTATTTTACAATTAAAAGTTTAAAATCATAACAACTAGGAGTGATTAAAATTCTAAAACACATTTGTTTCACTACATAATACACATACATATAAGATATTTTTTACTTAGTTGTACTTCAAAATTATATTGTCATGCTTTGACTGTGATTTAACAGTATTTCCTTGTTTGATACTCTGATCAAAACGTGGGATGTTGAGAGAACACAAGAAGAGCGTAAAAAAATCACAATGCATAGCAGAGTGGTTTCCAGCTTTTTGAGTGTTCTCCAAACATCCCAGTGTTTTGGTGAGAGTATCAAACACAGAAAACTGTTTTTTTTTTTTTTTTTTTTTAAAAACAAATGCACAAAAACCTTCGAAAAGAGCAAATTTAAGTAAATTCTCCCTACATGCTGTCTTATTCAAACTGACCAATGAGTGCGCATCTGACAGTTGCAATGAAAGCGTTGGCTAAAATGATGAATTAATAGCTGTTTTTGGATACTCTCTTAATTCAAACATGGTTTTCGACCAATCATAGCGCGTGAAGTATCCCAATGTTTTATAAATCTCATAAACGTTGTTTCAGGATTCAATAAGACAGCAACTATTAATTTATATTTTGGTTTGATGTAAATACTGTGGGATAACTTTTTTAGTTAATCAAAGTCATATACTACTCAATGCTGTGAGAATAATTATGTTGTTTTATTTCTTATCAAAACAAAGAGACTGTGCTTGGAGCATTGTCCAGAGTTTTGCGTGAAGACTGGAAGAAGAGCACAGAACTAACCACCAACATTGTTTATGTTTTCTTCTGCTTCTCGAGTTTTTCCCAATTCCATTCAATAATCATACACTACAAAGTGGGGGCAATGTGTATGCAGATTATGGAAAGTGAAATTGCTCGTTATTCCTCTTGGACAGAAGAGCTGGACAAGAAGAAAACAAATATCCTTTGCAATAATAACTGTAAAACTAATATCTTAGTACACTAGCTTATAGTCTATCACAAACACTCTCTTCAGGGAGCTTGCAAAAGTTTATTTTATAAACCAAATTACTTATAATAGATATATCCTGTTCCAGGATTCTATATTATTTGATATACTTTAAACTTTTTACTGTATCTAGTTCCTTGACAACTATAGTAAGTAATAACAGAAAAGATTATGAAAAAAGCTACAAAAAGTTTCTGGGTCTTGTTAAAAAGCAGGAGCAACTTCTGAGAGGTAGCTTGATAATAACTTATCACATGTTGTTTATTTCACTGTACTGTCTGGCTTATCAATAGGTGGACATACTGTTTATATACATGAGCATTGTCAGTGATGTTAATGTGCCAACCACTCAGTAAAAATCACCTGTTTGCATGGTAAATTTGAATAAAATAAACTGTACATCTTTTCCTTGCAGTTATCATTTATTTGCTGCTGAATTTGGCAGAAGATGCAAAAGTAGAGATGAAAATGAAAAATAAGAACATAGTCACCATGCTAGTCAAGTTACTGGAAAGAGAAAATACTGATCTCCTGATCATGGTTGTCTCATTCCTTAAAAAACTTAGTATTTTTACTGAGAACAAAGATGAAATGGTAGGTCATTTAGAACAAAGTTAGTATCAATCTGTAATTTTCTATCATGTTGTGGAGGGGGGATTGTGCTGTGTAATACTGATGTACTGCCTCATAATCTTTGCTCCTGGGTTCCATCCCTATACACCTATCAAAGTCGTGGATTCAATGTCCAATGTTAATTTTTCCGAATTTAATTCCAAGGATCTTTTGCCCGGAATAACCTCGTTCCCAAGCACTAACGCTTATCTATATTTCTATATCTTCATATACCTATCAATACGTAATTTAGTAGTGCATGTGTCATGACCAGCCGACATTTGTCGGTAGATTAACGTGTTAGTGTTATTAGTGTTGGTCAACAGTTGCCAAATAAGTACATTAATATCTTACTGACCATAGTTAATTGTTTGAATAAATATTATACAATAAATAATGTAAATAATGTTCCAATCAGGCTGAGTCCAACATCATCGAAAGAATCAATAATTTGATACCAAATGCGAATGAGGTAAATTCATTAATTATGAATAAATAAAGAAATGATATATTATGCAATTAATCTACAATTTTATCTATTAGATTATAATATATTTATTATAATTCTCTTGATTATAGGATTTGCTGAATATCACGTTACGATTGTTGCTGAATCTATCATTTGATTCAGGTCTAAGAGACAAAGCTGTTAAAGTAGGGCTGGTCCCCAAACTAGCTCACCTTATAAGTGAGTACAATTTCATAATCAATACCTACTAAAAAGTTAATTTTAAGTGCAGTCAGTTTACTGCTCACCACTCTCGCTGCTGTGGTCCAGTCTCAAGCCTCAGCTTGAGCTTCATCATAATAATTATGTGAGTTGACTTAGTTTGATGAATTGTACTCTCCTGTGTGCCACGAGGGTTTTTGTCTGGTTTTCTCTGAATATTTCTCCCTCTCTTAAAATCAAAATGCGATTTGAGTGTTGCGCACTGTATCTTGAAAATATAAAATGTAGTGCTAGTGTGGTTGAAGCTTACCTCACTAAAGAGCCCCGTACAGGAAGTGGTGGTTGTGAGATATATATATTATCTTGTTTAAAGAAAATCAATTGCTATGCACCAACACAAGTACATCAGTGGTGCAGCTCAATGACTTGAGCTAAAAGCAATGATAAGGTACCTCTGGCAGCCTATGTAATCTATAGATCTCATAGATTTTTTAGAGTGTGGATATTTCTTCTGTATTTTGGCGAGCCCAATAGGGCGAGACAAAATACAAAGATGAGCAAAAATGTCCACTAGTATTACACCCTTAAATATCTGATAACTTATTTATTATCCAACTGGATGACTCTTTTCTAAAAAAGAAGGCTTTAAAACGAATATTCTTTTTTTTGAAAACTAGTTTTCAAGACCGTTTTTTTTTTTAATGTTTCAAATAACCTAGAGTACAAAAATGCATGATTAGGGCCAAGACTTGTTTCTCTCTGTTAAGATCTGCACTTGTATGTCTACGAGGCTCAAGGACTATAAAGAGAACTTATAATGACATAAATAACATAGACTTAGACATTCAGGTTGCTGAAAGCGCCATTTTATAAATTTAGATTTTTAGCTTATTAAAACGTAGATTTTTAGATAAAGATACATAATTATAATATTTAATATATATTCAATTTTCCTTATCAGTCAGTTTTTCATCTTATAATTCCTTCCTCTTTGTAAATATTATATATTAACATATTCATATTTTAATAATGGACAAATTCTATTCGTTTTTTACAATCTTGAAAATTTAAGTATTTTAAAGTTATTAATTATTGATTAGAGATTATTGCTATTATTAATTATTGATTAAAGACTATAATTTTTATGATATTTGTACTCGCTCCAGACTTTCTCCTGCATTATTTGTTGAACTTGAATAGTTGAATAATAAACAGAATTAACAGCAATGTACATACATGTAATAAAAATTATTTTGGTTATTTGTCGACAGCCAATGATATTCACAGTGTGGTGGTTTTGTGTATCTTGTATCATATCAGCATGGATGATAGATTTAAGTCTATCTTTACCTATACAGACTGCATACCTACGGTAATTGTTATTATATCTAACCTATAATTTCTTTGTTAACAGCATCAATTCTGTTGAAAAAGATACTCTACAGTTTTCACGCATTTACAATGAAATTAGTTATAAAATAATTGCCTTTCGACGGCAGCTGTAGCAGTCTTCTTCAGAATGAGAATGCACCACTGTTTCTCATTATAAAACATGACATTATTTTTGGACTGCAGCTGTAGCTCTACACCAGAATGCAGCACTGTTTCTCATTATAAAACATGGCATTATTTTGACTACATCTGTAGCAGACTTCTTCAGAATGCACCACTGTTTCGCATCATGTCAAAGCAAGATTTAGCAGGAGCACAAACCATCCAGTACCTAACATTGATCTCTGTCTTTAGAATATCAATATCAGATTCTGTGTATCTCTTGCACTATTATATGATGATTAGTATCTCTAATTTAGAGCATTTTTTCAAAATACTCTTAACTATTCCAAGGTCGAGCAAAAAAACTGGGTAGAGTTGCATGGCATTGCAGGATATTAGGGGACAGTTTTAGGCAACAAATTTTCAAGATGTCATCTATTTTGTCCCCTGAGACAGTCCCACAGTGCACTGCAAACATTCTCTTTGGCAATTGCCTTTCCTTTAACAGGTGATGAAAATGATGCTGGAGAGTCCTGGAGAAAACATTGAACTTGAACTCATTTCGTTATGCATTAATCTTGCTGCGAATAAAAGGAATGCCCAGTTGATCTGTGAGGGCCCAGGGCTCAAGCTACTCCTAAAAAGAGCTTTTAAATTCCAAGATGCACTTCTTCTGAAGATGATAAGAAATATTTCCCAACATGATGGCTCAACAAAAGAACAATTTATCGTAAGTATGCTATACATTTAATATTATGTACAGTTTACTATATAGTGTATAATTAAAAATATTTAAACATTGACACTGCACTGCTAGAAAGTTATGTGTAAGGTTCATTCACTATTTCACATCCATATCATAGTTTCATCCTTCCACACAGTTCCTCCATCCATTCATTCCTTAATTTATTTATCCATACTTGATCATCATCGTCATCATCATCATAGTGTCAAACACAGCAATAAGGGCTGGGGTTGGCCCACAAGATAAACATACATAATAACAAAATGATTTCTATTTATTTTATCTTCCTTCCTTCCTCTCTCTCTCTCTCTCTCTCCTGCCATCCATTTCTTCGTCCATTCTTCCCATCTTCCTCCTTCCCTTGTCCCTCCCTCCTTCTGGGCTTTTTTTTCCAATTGCCGATTCGTTTATCCTTAATCGATCATGCATGATTGTCTTAATTCAACTGCCTCTATCCCTCAACGTTGTTGGGGTTATTTTCTTTAGTTTTGTTTTTTGGGTTTATTATGGTAATTCGTCATCCTAACCTTGGAAAATATTTTGCTAAGCTGACTTTATTTTTTGTGTGTGCAGGACTTCATCGGCGATTTGGCTAATGCAGTTTTGAAATGTCAAGATGAGGAGTTCGTGGTAGAGGCCTTAGGCATTTTAGGGAATCTGACGATACATAACTTAGAATTCCAGCAACTACTGATAGATTATGGAATGTTGGCATTCATTAAAAACAAGCTACAACCAGGTGAAGAACGTTCCTTAATAATTTGATGAAAGACTTTATAGTTATAAACCTTTGCTTTCCTAATACTTCATTTATCATACTATTTAATGTGTTGTTCATTAAACCTTATATTTTGCAACCATCGCATCATCTTAAGAGGCTCTTCCGTGAGGGTCACTCCACACGCACTACCACTGCCTTGACTATATTAACAACACTCAAACAAACTCAATTCACATATGCGATCCAGTCGATAATTAAATACAGCAACCCTAAAAACGAACTACACAGCAGTGAGAGAAAGCACTGTAGCAGTGCATGCCTTCCATGTAACCAAGAGAATATGAACTAAGAGAAGTAATCCTACATATATAGCCCTGAAACTATCATGTGCACAGTTTGATGCTATTTTAGCTTGGAAATATTTTGAGCGAAGAACCTGATTGGTTGATTTCTTGAGGGTAGGCAGCTTCTTGTCTTGCATTAAACAAAGCCTGTGTTTTTGTGTCCTAAAACGAGGCATTTAAGGGAAGCATGATTATTGCGCGGGCATGGTAACGAGTTAAAATAGCATCATAATTCTAAAAATAGCATCAAAGTGTGCACATGATGGGGCACGGGGATTCCTTCTCTTAGTTCATTTTCTTTTGATGTAACCCAATAGTGCGGACACACTAACTGAGACCACTCGTGTTCCCACGGTCGTTGATAACATCTAAGCTCTTTGTCAGATAATAAAATCTTGAGTTCCTTGCTTGCTCCTGACTGGCTTTATCTTAACTTGAATTGGTTTGCTTTATGTTTGGTTATCTTCTCAAAAGTGGTCCTAATTGGTGTATTTACAGTGTAATATCGATGCAATTGGAGGGAAAGAAATTTTTTCTCTAGAAATCTTTTCACTAGTTTTTAAGAGTGTTCCCAAAGTAACCTGTTGTTTTATAATGCCTGACAGGTGCTGCTGAAGATGACATCATCCTAGAAACGATCATCTTGATTGGTACTGTCTCTATGGATGATGAATGTGCTGCTATTCTTGCTAAGGAAGGGAATATACAGACATTAATTGAACTGCTTAACGGTAGGAGAACGATAAATTTAAAAAGCTTGAAAGAGCTTTTATTCTTAGCCTTTGCCTCTCGTCCCTTGCTTCTAAACCTTTCTTAAAGGCATTAAGTGATAAGGTTGATGCAAGAGTAATCTAATTGGTCAAATCATTGTTTATATATATGAATATCTAACACTAACACTACATATAAATAGCATTTGGATTCTCTCCTCCTCTAGAAGATCTCAACATCTCATAACAAAGGTTATTTGCTAGATAGAGTAGTATAGAGTACTAACAATTAGTACTAACAATCAGTTTTTGTAATCTCAGCTAAACAAGAGGATGACGAGGTGGTTCTACAGATTGTTTACGTCTTCTATCAGATGATCTTTCATAAAGCTACTCGTGATGTCATCATCAAAGAAACTCGTATCCTTTGGATTGAATTATTTGAAATTTTGCTCACAGGCTGGCGCCCGGGGAACTGGTGCTGCGCAAGGGGACACAGGGTACCTTTCGCGGTCCATTGTACCGATTTGCACCCCATACCCATCCTACAATCAATCCAAGATATCAATAGTAAAGGCCAGACACTGAGAGTGGTCAATGCCAGGGTTTCTTTATGTTCTCAATGGTTCTTTTACGTCCCTCCGAGCCAAGGGGAAGTAGTGTGGAGGGACGGGTCCACCATTGTAGATGTTATTGCAAAGGCAACATCTTCTCCTCAGTTATGCTGGTCCGCCTAAGACTCGAAGCAAGAAAGCCCGATACTCGATCAATTGAGCCAAATGGGTGGCGGTAAATGAATTTATTTATTTATTTATCTATATATGGTATGCTTTTAAGCCTCCATTTATAAGCTTGTGAGGCCATGTATCCTCTATACACACTCCTTACTAAACAACACTTAACTCGCAAATTGGTTTTTACTAAAGGAGGAAAACCGGAGAACTCAGAAAATAATCCTTGTGGGCAAGGGAGATAACTCTGTAAACAAACTTAATTCACATGACTGTGGCGTTCGCAATGCTCGAACCATCGACACAACATGTTGGACTCACAGCAGTGAAAGATAACGCATTAGCAGCAAACGCCACCAATGCCAACCATATGCTTGCGAGTGATGAATGCAAGAGCATTATTCAAGCGCAAATGAAGCCCCATTATGAAATAACTTAGACAATGAAACTTTAAACTTCGTGTGGATAATTTTTATCCTACAGTTAAATATTAGCGCCGTTGTATCCAATATCCCCCCCATCCCAAATTAGTCTTACACTAATAACTATATTTTGTTTTCAAATCCAACACCCGCCCCCTACTTTTCTTTCGGAGTATTGGTAAGCATGACCTTGGAACTAAATCTTATGCGTTGAAGTATGTTGAACCTTAATACTGATCCAGAGGCTCCTGCTTACCTTATCGACCTGATGCATGACAAAAACACAGAGATACGTAAAGTTTGTGATCAAACTTTGGATATTATCATGGTAAGTCCAATAATACATCGGTTGCGAGGAATTTGGTTTTTCACTTCCGCCAGTCAAAATCTTAAAAGGATCGTACTGATGCATATTTGAGCGCCATTAATATTAATACGTTGTTAGAGAATACGGACACATGGCTATTTTTAATAAGATTTGAAACAATCGCGAACACCCTCTTTTCGATTTATAACTTCTAGACTTTCTTTAATTTATGCTTTGGATTTTTTATCTAATCCGAATAAAGGCATGATCATCATCTTCATCATCATCATCATCTTCATTATCAATCTTCAGGATCATCATCATCATTATTATTGGCGGTAGCGAAAGGTCAAATTTTGCAGCGTAAAGCTTCTAACTACCGAGTTCACATGTTGAAAACAGCTATAAAACAGATTGTTGACATCGAACCGGTTTGCGTGAGGAATGTCTGCCAGTATAAGCACCATGTTGGTAGAAGGCGCAGTTAACAACACTTATATTAGTCCCTATAATTGGCCCAAGGAACACCATTACCTTGTAAAGTTTTTTTAATTATTATACATAACAAAAACAGCCTATAGAGGATTCTTGTATTAGTGTGTAGGAAGGAACGTTTTCTTTTTTTTTCTTTTTTTTTTTTTTTTTTCTTCTTCTTCTTTTACACCTTGGCGATCCAGCAAATCACAGATTTGGGTCTTTTTTTGGTGTAGCAAGCTTTATTTTATTCTGGGTTAAAGTTTTTGTAGTGCAGGGTACCGTTTAGCTCTAAACTCATTGTTCTCGGCTATTACTTTATTGTATTCATGGATCAGGTGCCCCGTAACACCAAAAAAGAGCCCGTATTATGTATCAAATTGTCTTAATGTATCGAATAGTCTTTTTCCTGCTCGTAATACATACTGATATCCCCACCCCCCCCCCCCCCCCACCCCCTTGTTTTACATAATGATATCTTTTATCGTCGCATCCGATTTATGATTTTCAAATCAGAGTATTCAGTTCAACGTAAAAAGCTTTGCAATTTAAAATAAATGTAACTGATACCCAATCATCCAGATTAATTAATATGTATTTTTCAGGAATACGATGAGGACTGGGCCAAGAAGATTCAAGCTGAAAAGTTTCGGTGGCACAACTCTCAGTGGTTAGAGATGATAGAGAATCGTGCGCAGATGGATGATGACGAAGGGTTCATGTACGGCGGTGATGAAGCTCCTTATCTTGATGGTGATCTTCTCGATAGACAAGAGCTGTTTTACGGTCACCCAGGCTATGATGACCCAGTCACGCTCATGTCCCGTGAAGGGGCAGTCAGTCCTGATTTCATCAGTGGAGAACAAGAAGATTACCTAATGTATGAAGATCAAAGATATGAAGGAACCAATGGCCCCCCTGTCAGTTCATATCCAGATAGACGAATGATGAACCCCTACGTGCAAGTACAGTACCCAGGTCAAGAATACCCTAATAATGGCTACCCAGGGCAAGATGAGGGAATCGAAGACTGGGGAAGACTAATAGGAGAACAATCATCAGGTGAATATAACCCAATGCAAGACCAGATGGTCAGGCCTGGCAGTCGGTATGGTGGGCGTCCTGTGTCACCTCGCTATGCAGGGGATCCATATGAAGCAGAAGAGACTGACATGTATGGTAGACCGGTTTCCAGAGGACCTAGAGGTGGTTATGGCTATAGATAACAACGCTTTAGTAACGGACAAGTACTTTGCTAGGAGAAAGAATAAAACACTAATCACTCTTGATCCTAGAGTCTTGTCATTCTTACTGCACATCTACGGCAAAATGGCATTTTGTTAAGCATGCGCAATGAGTGACATGTCACAAGCTCGAGATTGACATCAGATAAAAACAGTTTAGTGTCTTAATGAACCTCTTCGGCCCTCACGTAATGTTTTCCCATTTCAGACCACATGTCATTCCCTAGAGTATCATTTCTTTTTTTAAGGTTTGCTCTCGGTTGCACAGAGAAGGCACATGAATGTGGATACAGCTCAAACAAAGAATCTTATTCTCAAGGGAATGACACGTGGTCTGAAATGGGAAAACATTACCCCAAGCCGAAGAGGTCTATTTAAGTACGGAGAGCCAAATATTCCTATTCATCTTTAAAATCAGATTCTTTGTTGAATTGTATCCATATTCATGTGTCTTCACGTGCGCAACTGATAAACAACGAAATGATAAGAATGGCATGTGGTCTGAAACTGGAAAACATTACGCCCGAGGCAAATGGGCCTATTCAGATGAAAGTCAAAGGTGACAATAAAATCGGGGGAAATCACTTTTATTTAACTTTTGTATTCAAGGTCAAGATAGTTTTCTCCATAACTTAAGAGTGCCTTTGTTTTTTCATGTAATTTCACCAACTGTTGAACAAATGTTGTTCTGGGTCGCTCAAAGTTTAAAATACTAGCAGTAGGACCGTAGTTATATTAGAAAACAAGGGTGCGCTGGGGACAAATTATGGTACTAAATTTTTCTCGTGCTGTGGAGAACCATTTACAAAAGAAAATCAATAAATAACGTTTCTTTTCGATTGTTTTGTCACCTTTCACTTTTATATAAATTATGATTGCTTTTCAAGATTGAGGATTTTCGCAACATTTCAAATCGAGATTTTACTCAAAACATTCCATGTACTTATTGACTGAGTTGGGTCGGGCCGGACGGGAAAATCGCTGCGCTCGATGACCTCGAGCCAAATATTTTCCCGTCCGGCCCGACCCAACTCAGTCAATAAGCATTTTATCATATGACCCAATTTTTATCGTAAAAAAAGGCTGAAGATCTTGCAAAACTTGATAAATACAGCGCGCGTAAACGAGAACCAATAGGGGAATTCCTTTTTATTTTATTGAAAAGAAGCCATTTTACTTTCACTGTAAACACGAGGCACATTTCAAAAGTAAAATTGTTCTTAATTTCATTGAAAGTTTTAATAGGTTTCTTACTACACTTCGCAAATAGCTATTTGGTCAAAAGTCGGGGGAAATAGCAGCTTGGGAACTCAAGACTGCCAATGTCAACTCTAAGTGTTTTCATGGACAAATTTCAACGTTTTTAGACTTCTAGTCTTCTTTATCTGACTCGATCATAAAACGACGTTTCTTGGGTTTGACAAGACACGAACTAGAGCTTTCTTCATGGCCTGAAAGAACAAGATTCTAAATGTTCAATACTCCAATGTTTGCTCCCCGAAAAAAAGAACCTGCAGCAACAGTTGAAATTGTATTCGGTTGCGCTGGGAGACATGATTGCTTGCTGCTGGCTTCGTGCTTGACGTTCTCAACACCACTTAATATTTTCGACATGTTTCGTTGTTGGCCCTCAGAAGCAACCGCATAACTGTCAAGGCTTTTAAGGCTCTTATGGCCACTCAATGTTGTGTGGAACACCAGCATCCAGGAGTGTTGTGATACCCGTTTTACGTACGGAATGGTTGGTAATTTTACCGGTTTTGACTTCGTGAACTTCAAATCTTTTGTTGCTTGGGACAGGAATTCGCCAATCTTGTTCTTTCCCATCGGTCTGTTTAGGAACCACACTTGATCATTTGGCTTCCTTCTATGGTTTATAGCAAGAAAAAACGGACCTTCTGGACGTTTGACTTCTTCGGGACGCCTAATGGTAAACAAACTGCTTATAGCAGGCCACTGGACATTTCTTTTCGCCGCTCTCATAAGCTCTTGGTCGGAAAGCTCTCTGGTGTTCATTTTCATCGCCGTGTCTGGTTTCTCTTTCTTGGAACCACTCTTCATACTCTTCGCCATCTATTTCATCTTTCTTTAAAAGTACATATCCAAACTTCAGCTGTCTCGCTTCGTGTCGTGCCTTTTGACCAAAGTGCAAAGTAAGCAAGAACCACATAGTACGTGAAAGGATCTCTGGAGCATAGACTCCAATCTCGTTTTCATTAAAAATACCATCAATATCTTGCTTGTCAGAGGAGCAGTAGCATTTGGCTTGTTTCCTTTGCCTTCTTTTCTTAATTCTCGTCGTCTGGACATCAATAAGGCTTGTCTGGAAACGCTTAAATTGTCATTCATTTTAGCTTCTTTGTAAATGAAATTTAATGGTTACATCCGAAGAGGGCCAGACGGATTTTGAGCAGGGCCGGACGGGTTTTTCCGGCCCGCTTACGTCAACCCGTCCGGCCCCCATCACGTGACTTTTTCCAATGGTTTTATTAGAGCGCGCGAGCAGGGCCGTACGGGTCATGATAAGTGCTGTTCTTGGTTGCCATTATTGTCCATTCCGTCATAGTAATACCATTCATTCTGATATCTAAATATACAGTTGTAATGAAGAGCTTTTTCGTTTAGGAAAGTCCCTGCTTTAAGCTGATACCTGAAAATATTAAGAACATTCGAAGGAAAACTCTAAGTTACTGAAAAAGGAAAAATTTAGAAGAGGAACAAACAGTTGTTTGTTGGAAAATGTTTTGAATAGTTTTCGTAACCCTTTAAAAACTTTATTTCTTTGGTTGTTTGTCGGACAATCCAACTCCTTTTAAAATGATTGAAACATTGACAAACAATGGCATGTCTATAAAACATTAACGTCCAACCACAGTGCGTCACTATTTACAAAGCTCAGTTCAACAACATCAAGAAACGTTGCCCTAGACACAGCTTCAGATACTTCGAATTATTGAACAAACAATCATTGTGATAGCAGCTGAGAGCTTGAGTTACAAAACTTATATGTTTCATGACCTTTTTATGAAAGATTTCCCCCCTTCAAGCATTGATATAGAACTGAATTGTATCGAAGTTTTCGTAGTGGTATATCAATACCTGTACCTACCAGAGGCCATTTTTTATATCTCTAAACGTCATACAACACTATTCACTTACCTAGTATTTAGTATATCGATGATTTCCGGGAGATCTTCCCAGCTCAAATCCGTCTTAACATTTGCGACATGAGTTCTGCATCTACGGGTAAAATGCCGGAGAGGCAGTCCATCTTGGAAAGACGTCGCATGGGTTCTTCTTCGACCACCACAACACAACGTGCTAAAAATGTTAATATTAATAATGATAAAACTTACAAACAAAAGTCGATAAACAAAACAAAGAATAATAAAAACAGACAAACAGCAACCTAACAAGCATACAATTGCGGAGGGAAGTATTTACCTGTTGCTCTAAACAGCTATTGTCACTTCTTGTGGAGGGTGGGATGTTAATTTCTGCCCAAAATAAGAAACTTCTTTCTCTGGCTGGAGTAGATATGAAGTACCAATTCTGCATCAAGTGGATCGTGGATCATGTGGATCGTGGATCAACCCCCCTCCCACCCCCATCAGGGTTTTTACAGAGGTTACGTAATGGCTATTCTAAGTGAGGTTTCAGTGAGGTAGGGGGAGGGGTGATCTACATTCAACCATCATGGGAAGACCGGCCGGCCGGCCGAGTAGAGGTTCTGATCGAAATCGGGGCCTGGAAAGGTTTGGGGAAGGTGTTTTAAAACACAATTCAAAATACTTTGTTTAATATATATATTTAGGCACTGCCTAAAAGCGGAGCTCCCGATACGGAAGTCACAGGGAGAACAATTTGAATGAAACTGAAAGGTAAAAATAAGATCGGGGAAAAAATCTTCAATTATTTTTATTCGAGATGAAGATAATTTCTCCCATAATAAAAACCATGCAGTGAAATCGAATCGAAATGCACTACATTGTTTTTTTGTTTTGCGTGAGTACATACTCTCCCACTTAGGAATTTTGTACACAACTCACCACCACCCCCAGGGGCTAGTTTTGCTCTTGGAAAATTATTCGACAAAGTTTTCCAAAAAACCGACATTTTTAGGCTTTGAATCTCTTTTACTTAAAAAAAAACGAAAGATAACTACAGATAATCCAATACAATATCAAGTTTAGTGAAATTTACCTCGGATGTCTTTCATTGAAATCGAAAATCTGGAGATTTAGGACAAATCAAGACCAAAAAACAGACTTGGAAACTGGTTAAGGTGAGCAAAATATAAGCTTACTTTAATAATTACGTCTTTTACAGAACTAGACGAAGTTTACATATTCAGTTAAACTTGACAAGAACAACTGAAACAAAATAGAAAATAGAGGCAATGCAAAAAGGCAATGCAAAATGACGAATTTTTTTGTCAGTAAATTGGCGTTTGTAAATGTTTTTGAATATTTTTTACGGCTTTTTAAAGTGAAAGTCTAGGTCTTTCTACAACAACATCTCTCAACAACACAAATTTAAGCTCATTTTTATAATCAGACTTGCTCGAATGCAGCTTAATAAACAGTTGAATATTTGGTGTAAATTTATATTTCATTCAATACTTAAATAAATTATCTGTAAAAATAAAATAATTAAATGAAAGTCTTCGTTGTTTTGCCGATGGGACCCCGCGATAGGAGGCGAATCTTTCTTGAACGAAAAACATGTGGATAGTTAGTTAAAAACAACCGAATTGCTAAAGATTTACGAAGCTAAATAAAGGACGAATATTTGTTGTAATATGCTCTTCATGTTATATTTACTCCAACATTAAAATAAATTAAGGTTATCTACAGAAATATTGAAAGTTTTGAGGGAAAGTCTTTGATTTGTCGATTCGTCGAGAAAAAATGCTTGTCAAAAAATAATAAACGATTGGTTGCTAAACAACACACCTGAATTCTTGGAGAACACTTCTTAATCCATCTTTGAATACATGAAAGTTATTTTAATTTTCTTTGGTCTATAACTTGCCTTAAAGCGATTTTTTTCTGTGCATTTAAGAGTCGCCTTAGTAGTTTTGTTCAAATTCCTTTGTCTCAATTTCACGCTCATTTTCTCTAAATTCATCCGTGAAGTTTTGACTCAAATTCCTTCGTATATTTCACGTTCATTTTCTCCTTGTTCATCCGTCAAGTTTTGCCTCATATTTCTTTTTCTTTCACGATCATGTTCTACTTGTTTATATCGAAGTCCCGCCTGGATTTGCGTTCTCTATCTCTCTCCCTCTGTTTGCCGCTTTTCTTTGATGAGTCCTTCGTCTTTGCTTTCCTTTTTCACGCCACCAGAGTTTTTTCTCCGAAAAAAACTCTTTTACTTCAGGCCTTTCTTTTTTGGCTTCATTCTCCTCTGAGCGATTTCGGAAAGGGGTTCCATCGTAAATAAAGTTAATATAAAATAACTCTATAAATTAATTATGAGCTTGAATAAAAAATTGTGTTGTTATCTTTCGGTATTTCTATACGTAATACAAAATACGTTTTTTACAAAAGTTTAATAGCCGGATTTACATTTATGTGTACCCGGATGTTGCAACGCGTCGATATTCCCGCCAAAAAAAAAGATAATCTAACCAGCCAATCGGAATGCTTGTGTACACGCCCGGACGGACGGACGGACGGACGGACGGACGGACGTACGGACGGAAGTGACGTCAGCCAATCCATGAAAAATCAACTCGATAGTTTACCATTTTTTCTTAGGTATGGTGCTCCGCTCGCGCGGGCCGAAGGCCCGCGCGGGAGCTCCGCTATAAGAAGCTGTACTCATGTTTTAATTGGTTTATATCGCCTAAGCCGCCTTTGTCGGAATCACTGACTAAGGTTTAATTGGCAGGAAGCTTTTGTTGGAGAGGATTAAACCCTTTGTTTCGGCGACTGGTGGTTATGAATTAATGAGTCTAGCCTTTAGAAGTCATTTTAAGTGGATCAAGTGGATCAAATCAGATCAGATCAGTCTGCGTCAGAGAATAACTGAATCATTCGTTATGCACTGCAGGATTTTGAGTCATAACAAGAGGTTTTAGCGTATTTGATTTTAAAGAAAGTGTATGCATTAAATTACAGTCTTCGCAACGATAAAACATTTGTTTTGTATTTTTGGCACTGATAACAAAAGGGTGTGTGCAAACGTCACACACGACTAATTCGTTTTGAGAACTGTGATACGCTTCGTGCCAACAACAATTCGGGCATTGTGCCACTGATATCTTGAAAAACGATTTGGGTTCTTGACAAGCGTGACACTCTCTTTCTTCTTCTTCTTCTTCTTCTTCTTCTTCTTCATCTTCTTCATCATCTTCTTCTTCGTCCTCACTCTCCAATTCTGAATTTTCTCTGTCATGTTCCTCTTGGGATTCTTCAGCATCATTGTCACTTTCAGTTTCACTATTGCTAACATCCGTATCATAGTTATCTTCTGGTTGCCTGGCAATCAGATCTGCCAATAGTATTTTGTTGCGAATAAGATTCTTGTCCAAATCAAGCTCTGCTAATCCACTGGTAAAAGTCTTGAGCCCTCTTGGGACGTTCACTTCTGGGTTGTAAGGTAGCAAAGCATACTCGATTAATTCTTTCATGTTGGCTAGTGGAATTCTACGTTGATGATGAGTCATTTCTCCATGGGAATTCCAATACAAAATATCTTTGGATGCTACCATGCTATGAAGTAAATCGTGTGCCTTTTGTCGCGGTATGCTTTTAGGGAGCTGTCGTGCCATTCGATTGATTTCATTCTCATCCGATTTCGAAAATTGCTCCTCCTCGCTAGAGGAATTTTCGCTCAGCTCGGATTCTGTAGATTCTTCTTCTGAAACTCTTCTTCTCTTCATGGTGACCTCTACTAGTAAAATGAAGTTCTTGGGATTTGGCTGGGTTTTTATAGCAGTAAGAGACTCAGAGCGCTCATTAGAGGAGGCAAAACCTCCCCCACCAAGCCCTCGCCTTTTTGAATCAGAATTTTTTTCTTCGCTTTAAATGGTATTGATCCATGAGCTAACTCTCTTATATCATCCTTGTGCGGTCTCAATCTTTCCTTTTGCCCTTTTGATATGGGGATTATTCCTTGTAACAAATTATGACATACTTCACAAATTACATGAATTTGTTCGGGGCTGGAAGTTGCAAGCAAAGCCTTCCTCTGTCGTTCGGAGCAATGGGCTAAAAGATGCAAATAACCAAAATTATCAAGGAGCAATCGACTCATGTTTACTCGACTAAAGATGCATAGAAATGAAAGTTGTGTATATGGGATTTTGCCTATTTATCACAAATGACCATTTGAAGAGCCGAGCCTACGAACCTATACGAGATAATACGAGCCGAGCCTACTAGCCGAGCCTACGAGCCGAGCCGAGCCGAGCCGAGCCGAGCCGAGCCGAGCCGAGCCTGTACGAGCTTATAATAGTATTTTTAACAGTCTTGTACGGAATCATAAATAGCTCCAGCTTCAAAAATCCTTGCTCATTCTCATTTACACTCGAAATGGGGCGGTTGTGTCCTATTTGCGGCAAGTCAGTGCAGCACATATGGTCTCATTTAAGTCGTGTTCACAAAATCATGGGTCAGCAGCGAACTCTACTACTACATGGAAAAAATTGTCAGGAAAATGTCAGCCAAGAGTTACCAGTCACCATCCCACTTATGTGGAATGACGAAACAGATCATTGCTCCATATTTCAACTGCTGCATCCGTTCACTGCTCTGGTAGCTGGAATGACTGGATCTGGAAAAACAGTTTGGGTTCAGAATTTGCTTGAACATGCAACAATAGTCATAAGTCCATCACCACAGCGTATTGTATGGAGTTACGCACAATGGCAACCAGCTTACGACCACATAATGAAAACCATTCCCGGGATCGAGTTCGTCAAAGGCATACCCCACGATATTGACGAGGATAGCTATTTCGACCCCAAAATCAATAATGTGGTTGTGATTGACGATCAAATGACAGAGACATCCAACGACAAACGAATCATGAACCTATTTACCAAAGGATCTCATCATCGCAACCTCAGTGTTATTTTCCTGATGCAGAATCTATACTTTCAAGGAAAAATCATGCGCACTTTGAGTCTGAATGCGGCTCACCTTGTTCTTTTTAAAAACCCAAAAGATAAACTACAAATGATGACATTGGGAAAACAAATGTACCCAGGAAAAACAGAACAGTTTGTGCAAAAGTACGAAGCCGCTGTTCAAAGACCTTATGGGTATCTTTTCGTGGATCTCAAACCAAACACACCAGAAGAATGCAGGCTCCGGACGAATGTTCTTCCCAATGATCTGCCTGCTTTGCATACGAAGCTGTCAAAAACAGCAATATCGCAACTTGGTGGTGGACAGTCAGATGTCACGCAATCTATTGCTAACTATTTCGAACGTCAAAGCTATTTACAATTGCCTATATTAAAAACGATGCAGAACTTAGAGGAGCAAATGACTAGCATTCTCAGGGATTCCAATAACCCTGCGGAACTAAAAATCAAAAAATTTTCGCAGCTATACGATCGATACCTTAATCTACAACAGCAAATTCAAAGTGGTTCACCCCACAGATCAAATTTAGAAATGGTGCAATCACCACAGGTACCACCATTGACAAGTCCCAGTCTCCCCACTAGTCTAACATCCCCAGAAAATGTTACTTCAACAAGTCTCACTGATAGCGGCTACACCACACCCAAAACTAAAACGCCTTCATTCCTAGAGCGGCTAACTTCAAAAATTAGAACTCCTGCTCTGGAACTCAGTAGAGCGAGAGCTTCAGCTTTACCGGAGGTACCTTCCACTCCATTAAGAACCACGACTAGTCTTGATCAACCCTCTTCCATTGCCTCATTCAGCACCCCCAAAACACAATCCCTGCCACCTCCACCTGATTTCCTACCAACTCCTCCGTCAAGCAAAGAAAAATCTGTGAAATGGATTAGCTATCAAGATTCAAATAAATATCTTGGTAAAATCTTAAAACCGCCGCGACGATCAGAAAGATTGAGAGCGATAGCCAAGTCGATACTCGACTGGCAAAATGTTTAGTTCGGAGTTTAGCTGTAGTGACTGAACTATGAAAATCAATCAAAATACTGTGTTTGTTGAGTCTTCTATTGTTTACAAACGTGGTCTTGATATCTAGTAGTTGATTCATGTGATTAACTCGGCAATTATGCAGAACACAGTCCTCTATTGTGACGGGTGTTTCTATTGAACAAATATATACTGACAATCAAAATATCATACTTGGTTAAATAATGAAAAGAACTAAACTTTTCTTGTATTCACATGCATTGAGCGTTTTATGAATAAACTATATATATATTTTTTTTAGAAAACATGTTTGTTGTTGTTCCTTGGGCAAGTCATCTAATTGTTTGTTTTTTGATGAGTCAACTTCGTAGATCTCAATTAGGGTGAAACAAAAGTATAAAGTAAAAAGAGTCTAATCCTTTAAGACTTTGAGATAGAAAAAGTAGTTTTTATGAATAATTAGAAACTTTTATTAGTTTTAAACTTTGACGTAAAATATAGGATGTGGTGCAATCCAGTCAACTAAAAACATAAGAATAGCCATTACGTCACCTCTGTAAAGACCCTGATGGGGTGGGGTTGATCCGCGATCCACTTGATCCACTTAAAATGACTTCTAAAGGCTAGACTCATTAATTCATAACCACCAGTCGCCGAAACAAAGGATTTAATCCTCTCCAACAAAAGCTTCCTGTCAATTAAACATTAGTCAGTGATTCCGACAAAGGCGGCTTTGGCGATATAAACCACTTAAAACATGAGTACAGCTTCTCATTTAAGTCTGCTAATTAAACATGTCATTCCAACAAAGGAGTTCAGCTCATTAATTCAAAAACTTCGTTTTTTAAACAAAGGATTTTGAATTGTGTTTTAAAACACCTTCCCCAAACCTTTCCAGGCCCCGATTTCGATCAGAACCTCTACTCGGCCGGCCGGTCTTCCCATGATGGTTGAATGTAGATCACCCCTCCCCCTACCTCACTGAAACCTCACTTAGAATAGCCATTACGTCACCTCTGTAAAAACCCTGATGGGGGTGGGAGGGGGGTTGATCCACGATCCACATGATCCACGATCCACTTGATGCAGAATTGGTACTTCATATCTACGGGCTGGAACCATGCTTGTACCTCTTCAGATAGTGAGATGTCACAATTTGCCCATGTGATGCAATTAGAGTTTGTTAACTTTCTTTCTTTCGCAAGACAGTATCCAGAACAGCATGTAGACAACTGGATGTTTTTTTTAAAAACAAGTCCATGTGTCTAATATAGTTATTCCACTCATTTCCAAAGAAATCAACCCGACCATGAAAGTCTGGGATCTTATTAACTTTCATTTATTGACATTGCAATCTATTTTTTCGAGTTAAACTTTTATTTTTTTCGCGTTATACTGATTCCATAAGTCGAGGTGGTTGTCTCGCTCATCTATTCATTTACATTTTTTATTCGTGTTTCTTCATTTAATATTGTCTTTATTTACTCGCATTTAATACGTCCTTTCCGTATATATCATACAGATATATTATTCGAATATCATTATATATTTTTTCTCTTTCTCGACATAGCTTGATTGATAGCTACCGCAATATAAAACTATTAAAACCATAAAACTATAAAACAGTCCGGTCATTTCTAGTCAATAAACATTACGATCGCTGCCTTCCTGTAGTAAATTTTTTATTTGATTTGATGTGTTAATTTTAATTTTCAATTCCGTTAATTTCGAACTGACTCGAAAAAATATTTGTCCATTTTTAGAATTGAGTCACGGAAATGGCGCGTAACTCGAAAAATACAGTTCAATCTGTTGGTTCGAGTTACGTAACTCGAGATTGATTTCAACGCTATTTGTGATCGAGTTAACCACAGGGCCCGGTTGTTCAAAACCCCGATTAACGCTAAACCTGGATTAAATCGCCTAATCGAGGTTTAAATTTTAATCCAGGATTAGACTGCGTTGTTCAAAGCACGATTATCGCTAACCTAGGGTTAAAGAGTGGGTTAAATTTAACACACAGTAGCGAGGTGGTTTAAACCGCTAAACTAGGATTAAAATAAAGATTATGAAAACAAAATGGCTGGTCTGTTGTTCAATATTTTCGCACAGCAAAGAAAAGCTCGTAGACATAGGTTTAAAAGCTCTTGTATCAAGGAATACACTGACAGCGAACCACTGTGCAATACAGATTTGCAAGAGAAGCCATTATTCACATGAAAAAAAAATCGGATTTACGAGTATCTAGAGCGAAAGACAAGAAGAAATCATGTAAAAAGTTCGTAAACTTACTTTGCAAAACCTCTGAACTCTCCTCAACTTTTTTGGCTGAGACAGCAGTCCAATGCAATAAAACTAATTTTTGCGTTCTTTTTTATTACAACGTTTACTTCGTTTTCAATTTCAACTTCATTAGGTAAAGCCGCCATCTTGAAAATAACATAAACACTAGTGCATTTTGGGATGCTAATCGTAGATTAAGTCGCGTAATCGGGGGTTAGTTAATCGACCCACTAATCTAGCTTTGAACAGCGATATTTAAACCACAGATTAACTAATCCGCGATTAGAGAATTTAAACCCCGTTTAGGCCTAATCCTAGGTTAGTTTAATCGGGGTTCTGAACAACCGGGCCCTAATGTCAAAGTGGGCGTGGCCACAAAACATAGGTGTGTCCGAGCGCATAACTCGAAAAAATGTGCAAATCGAAACTGTGTAACTGGAAGAATATCTTATCTCGTCAAGAACTAGGAGATTAGTGTTGAGACTGATTCAATGTTCTTTGGAATTTCTATGTCGGAAAGACCCATCGCCAATCGCCTTTTGCGATGACAACGCTTTTTGATTTAGGCGTATGTGAAAACGCCTTCTGTTTCAACGTAAACACGAAGCTAGTCTTTAGGTAGTTGATAGTGCAGAACAATAGTTATTCAAATGGTTTTTACAAGTTCTTAACTACAGGAACCTTGCAAACATTTGCGGCGCTAATCATAAGTGATTTTGCTTTGTGTTTCCTTTGTGTGCGCCTTTCATAATTACGCGACCTCAAAAACACGGGTTTTGGCTTCCACCAATCAAACTCACAATAACAACCAAGTGAAATCCGAACGAATTGATATCAATACAATACTTGTTATTTACCTCAAATGGATGAGGAAAAAAATAGCGAGGAAATTCAGATCAAACAGCACTGAACGTAATGACAAATACTCTATTGTGCTTAAGATAGATTTATAAATACCTGAAAGGTTCTATCAAACTTGGACTGCCGTCAGAAAGGCGCTGTAAATATTGTGATACTTTTTACTACTAATTGTTCGACAAATTTTCCTTAAAAATTGAAATAAAAAATATTACTTTCATGAAATATTTCAATTTTGTTTGAGCCCTGAAAAGTCTCAGTTCAAATTGAAATTTAGCGTGTTTCGTTTCGTGAAGAAATGAAATAGCAAGAACATAATGAAGAATCTTTTGAGTGTTGCCATTTTTATTATGGAGATTTCTTTAAAATTGTCATGCTCAAGTTATTTTTTTCTGATAAAATTCAACAGGGTTGACAATTTCAAGTGTTTTGTGGCTCTAATACCTTTTTGATTCATATTTTCAATAATTTTTGAAGCTTTTTAAAGAAGACAAATCAGTGTTCCCTTAAAAATAGGGTAAGATTGATGTGGACAGTCAGCGTAGAGCTGGCGACGTTGATGGCAAGAAAAAATTTCCACGTTGGGACGAATGATGCTGGAAGATGGATGATGTTTGTTGAATCAAAATCGATAGAAGTGATTAGACTCTCCTTGTTAAGGTCTCTTGTACACAAATATTACTACGAGAGATAAATATTTCAAAACGGTTTCCTCTGTTAAGTGCTGTGCAAAAATTACATTTACTGAGGAAATGACAACTAAATTGTTTGACTTGAAACAAAGAGTTAAAAACAAAAGTCTTGCGCAAAAGAATCAAGGGATGAAAACCTATTTAATGAAAGATTCTGTTAAAGGGAAGCATTCTAATCCATCACTAATGGCATCAATGTCAAATCAAAACCTTTCACGTTTTCAGTGTGATGAATTTGCTTTGCGTTTCCTTCGAATCTTTTTATATCTTGTGATATTTTGTACCATAAATTGTTTGACACGTTTTCTTTAGAAACTGAAATTCAAAAAAAAAAAAAAATTCATAGTTCAATTTCGATTGAGCGCAGAAAGGTCTTGGGTGATCTAACTCAGGGCATGACTAACTCAGATCAAATCAAAATTTAACGTGTTACGTTTCACAAGAGAGCAAAACGCAAGAACATAATGAAGAATCTTTTGAGCGTTGCCATCTTTATTATGGAGATTTTTTAAAGATTAAAATTCATTATTCCAATGAAACTATATTCTTTATTTTTCATCTTCATATTGATCAACGCCTAATATACCCCTCAACAAGGTTCAAGGCTCAAGTAATTTTTTTCTGATAAAATTCAACATGGTTAACAATTTCAAGCGTTTCGTGACATTTGAATCCCTTTTTGATTCATATTTTAAATAATTTTTGAAGCTTTTTAAAGCTTTAAAAAATTTGTCAATTCAAAAATAGGGTAAGATTTCTATTATAGCCGTGGGAATTGCAATTTCATTTGGGGAATCGTCGTTAAGAAAGTTGATTCTGTAATAAATATCTCTATTAGCAGGGCCGTAACTTGGCACACCTCGCCCATAAAGGTTAAGGTCCGCTCATCCGGGAAGCTACATTATTTATTGCATGCCTTTATACACTTAAAATAATAATTACCTATAAATACTTATCGGTGCACTATGTAAACCAAGAGGGGGACAAGACAGCAGGGGTGAGGAGCGGAGTAATAATAGCCCCAACCCCCACCCCCGACATTTAGTTGTCCCTATTTAGTTATACTATAAGTTAGGCAAAGGATATCTGAAACCCATTGCACATCTCTATTATTCCAATAATAAGTTAATAGATGTCACTTCAAAGCACGTAGTTTACATTCGCAGGCTACAACAAATGTGTGTTGCAATTGGCTGAGAGTACCATTCGTTTAACAAGAATTTTGATTCATGCTTTGTGGAATTTCTTGTTGCAAGACCATGAGGTTTCTTTGTACTCTTGAAGAGAACAAAAATATTTTTAATATCATATTTATTGACGATTGCAAAAAAGTCTTTTAGACACCCCACTACGGATGGGCGAAAGACGAAGAGAATAGATGATGGGGTTAATGATGGACTGAAAGTTCAAGAAAGTAAAATAAATACCATGAGATATATATCTTATGTCTCCATTAAAATTGCCTTCCACGGCTTTTACGATCTTTAAAATTATTATTGGACAAATACACGCGACGGATGCTAGTACTGTCAAGCCTAGAGTGAAAGTGCGCTTGTATTCCTTGATCTTAATTTGCTGTGCTACAGTTTGCTGCTGGGCGACGATAACTCTTATCTGTCGACGGGCCGTCAGATTTATTTTAGTTACGCAAAATAAAATGATGACGAAGCATGGCCCAAAGGTTAGAATTCCAATAAGCTGCCTGGTCCAGAAGGAGTCGTTCATCAGGAGTCTTGAGAATGGTTTTGAAATCCCTATAAGGGCCCAGCTAGTTGCGGATGCTATCACTAGTTTCTTTGAGGTAACTGAAGCCTGATAGTACATAGGATGTTCTATGTAGAAGTATCGTTCCAGGCTGACGATCACCATGCTAACAGCTGTCCATCCATAGCAAAGTGAAGCGGACACAGCATAGGCAAGTGTCAATTCACATAAATATGTACACTGGTCTATTATGCAGACTCCCAAAGCAATAAGCAGCGGCTGTACAACAAATCCAACCAGAAAATCACTAAGCGAAAGAATGGCTACCAAGATGTAGTATCTGTCAGATCTGAGCTGATTACTTTCGAGCACGGTCCAAATTACCAGCAAATTGATGAGGACAGTCAGCGTAGATGTGGCGATATTGATGGCAACAAAAAAAGACCACGTTGAGACGACTGATGCTGGCAGATGGATAATGTTTGTTGGATCAAAATCGAAAGTTATCGGACACTGAAAAATTGAAATGGTTTGGTTTGATATTGATGCCATTACTGATGGACTAGAATGCTTCACTTTCATACAGAATCTTTCATTAAATAGGTCTTCATCCATTGACCCGGCTTTTACGCAAGACTTGTTTCTTAACTTTTTGTTTAAAGTCAAACAATTAAGTTTTCATTTCTTCATTAAATGTATTTTTGCACAGCACTTAACAGAGGAAACCGTTTTAAAATATCTATCTCTCGTAGTAATATTTGTGTACAAGTGACCTTAACAAGGAGAGTGCCTTTTGCGCAAGACTTGTTTCTTAACTCTTTGTTTCAAGTCAAACAATTTAGTTGTCATTTCCTCAGTAAATGTAATTTTTGCACAACACTTAACAGAGGAAACCGTTTTGAAATATTTATCTCTCGTAGTAATATTTGTGT
Organism: Actinia equina; assembly: GCA_011057435.1. NCBI lineage: Eukaryota > Metazoa > Cnidaria > Anthozoa > Actiniaria > Actiniidae > Actinia > Actinia equina. The sequence goes on along the minus strand of WHPX01000167.1, from coordinate 92,469 downwards.
ACAAGAGACCTTAACAAGGAGAGTCTAATCACATACGTGAATACCAGGAAATGGAAAACCGTCCTCGTTGTTTTATCGATTGAACAAGGAGAAATTAAAAGAAATAATTAATACTGACTTAACTGACTCATTTTTTCTGATACATTTTCCCCCTCTTCTTCTTACACTTTTGGCCCAGGACAAATTTTGACTGAGTTTCATGGAATAGGATTCAAACTGAATGTAGACGGCAATATATATCAGATTGTATAAATGTATTTTCGAGAACTGTCGGTGAACATCGAAAACTCACAACAGGTTTTTCTCAATTGAAAATGAACTTCTATAAATCTGATAGATGTGCTGATCATCACACTGAATGAGCGATCTAAGCGAACGCTGTAAAGAAAGACTTGAAAAAATGATTTCAAGCAGTCATTTTGTTGGGTTCATCAAGCCACTATATGTAATAATTAACAAATAAAAACATTTACTGTGTTTGCACACGCTAATGCAAACCGAGATGTGAATGGGAGAATTCGAGGGAAATGCAAACACGGCTCTCGGCCAATCACAGCACGCGTACTATTTGAATTATTTTATAAGTGTAAATATTGAATGGGTAGAACTGTGGTGAAATAATGATAGATGTGTTGATCATCACAGTGAATGAGCGATCTATCTAATCGAACAAGTGTGAATATTAAATGGATAGAACACTTTGTCCCATTTCTGGTCAAATGAACCAGATACATTTCTGCTTCTTCATTTCTTTTTCTTCTTCTCCTTCTTGTTATTTTGGTTGTTTTTGTTGTTTTTGTTTTCTTGTTTATCCCGTTTTGCCCATTTCTGTTCGATCACAGCTGCATCAGATACTCAATGGTAATGTTTCTACAGTGCAAAGTTTTAAATGCTTCAAATTTTGAATGGAATTTTCAAGCGGCGTAATAACTTTTTTCTGCCCAAGACTTTCCATCCAAATTTATACACAGGCTGCAATAGTGCTAGATGATAAGATTCTGAACATTTCAGAAAAATCGTACCTGAGGATGAGGAGAAAAAAGCCAAATACTAAAAATAGCACTGTTTGATTTTCAGCCGTAATAGGCTAAACATTTAAAAAATCTTAAAATAAAATACACTGTTAGAATCTAGGATAGTCCAAATACATTATATAAAAAACACAGTTAAATTGACGCATTTGTTTGCGAAGCGAGCGAGAATAAAATTGTCCAGAATTCGCTCTGAATTAGTTTGGTTCCACCTTAAATTGAAGCACTAGTTTTGAATAAAATTGTCCAAAATTTGCTCTGAATTAGTTTGGTTCCACCGTAAGTGGAACGTTTAAATTGAAAGTTTGAGAAATTTGTCTTTATTTAGAAAATTGAGACCGAAGTACACCTGCTTTATTGTTTATCGGCTAGTTCTTTTTATTCATTTTAAGAATACGAAATTACTTTTTTATTTGTCGTCGAACGTAGCCATTAACAGTTCCGTGTGCACCTGAGACTCAGTCTTACATAACTTCAAAGTCCATCGATTGAAAAAATCGAAGTCAGTTTTCTATGGGTCTAATCCTTTCTAATTAAAAGCATTGATACCTGATGCAATTTCTCTTGATATTGACTGAATATGGTCCCCACAACCCAGATTCTCGTCGATAATCACACCGAGAGATTTAGTTGAGGACACCTGAGTTACTGTTTTAATATTGACTGTCAAGTGAGGGGCAGCAGGAAGTCTCAATAACCGCTGTCGAGAACCAATAAGCAGAAATTCTGAATTTACTCTGTTATAACATTCGATACTCTTAAAAATACCATAATTTCTAGAATATCCTGGTGAAGATGATGTTTCAAAAAAAAAAAAAAAACCATAGGTTAATAATTAATTTACATTGCTTTTTTAATTCTTTTAAATGTTATTCTCAAATACCACATGACCTGCTGGTATCCATGATTTTGGATACTTTAATTTCTCAATAGTTTATAACTCTTAGGGTTTATCTGCTTTCGATTTTTAACTTGTACCGTACCCAAAATTACAAATGATTAGACTACATATAATAGGTGATAATAGAAAAAGAAAAACTGCGACGAAAACATATTCATTAATATTAATACTAATTAAATAATATCCGCGTGTATATCGGTAATCTTGGAGACGAAAGAAATTTCGTGTAATTCAGCCAATCAATTTCATCTTATGTCTTTTTCTTCTTCTTGCGTAATTACCTGCTGAGAGTTCTTAGAAGAGAGTATTCTGGGTCACTTCCACACTTTCACGGAGAACTACACGGAATACTTTCATGTAGGCCATATACTTTGCCACAATGAGGCCCTCCCTCACTTTTATCCTAGTTTTCTTATTTTACTGGTTCGAGCCGACAATCCAGATTCTTACAAGGCGGCGATTTCTCAAAGAAGCAAAATTCGTTGTAGATTATCTACACCAGTTGTCAATTATTCCGCTCCGTATCCACAACGTCGGAAATTCCTTTGACTGCGCGTTAAAATGCGTCGAGTTGGATGAATGTTTGTCATTTAACCTTGCGAGATTATCTGGAGGATTGAAAGAATGCCAGCTGTTGTCTGCTGACAAGTGTAATTCCACACTGCATTTGAATGCGAGCACAAAATTTGATTATTACAGTGTTTCCTTGGGATTGGTAAGTTACATTGGTATATAATAATTGAATCATTGGTTATGTCGCGTCTATTGGTATCAGGATACCGTTGGGGACACTTTACGCACAGGCAGAATTTCGATTTCAAAAGTACACCTATATTTCAAAAGAAAACGTTGTCGGTTGGAGATGAAGTATGACCTTTTATCATATGACCCGTACAGCCCTGCTCGCGCGCTCTAATAAAACCATTGGAAAAAAGTCACGTGATGGGGGCCGGACGGGTTGACGTAAGCGGGCTGGAAAAACCCGTCCGGCCCTGCTCGAATCCGCGCGCTTTCTTTTTTTTTAATTATTTTTATTTTCGTGAGAGTCATATGATAAAATGCTTATTAGAGATGTTCCGTGTAAGCTCACTAACTCACTATTTATGATAATGGCTGTGGCCACACTGGGGCGTTTAACTATAGTTCAGCCAATTCTAACAATTGTTAACTTCAAAACCAATGTGACCTCTCTTCTGTTTAATTAACTATTGTTAGTTGCTATGCTGGTCGTCAAGGTAAAACAATGGAACTTAAACCAAGTTAAACTAAGGTACAACCCATGGTATAGATTCTATTAAGAAAAAAATGACCAATTAGGTTCGGTTATTTTGTGTAAGTGAAATAAGTATGTCGCGCCAATAAAGTGACAATTAAATCAGTCCCGCCAAAACGTATACGTAGCACACGGTAGTCTGTGTTTTCCTTTAATTTCACATTTTTCTTTAAGGTATAGGTTTTTTGGACTTCTTGATATTCGAAATTGCTGTTGCCAATACGGATCATGTTCATACACACACTCATTTAGCATAGAATTGAACCAGAACTGAGGTCTGGAAGGATCCACACTCTGCGAGTATCGGTTACGTCTTAGTAAAGGTGCGATAACTGAAATAGTAAGCAATCTAAATCGCCGTGATGACTGAATAACCCTTAAATAATAAAGAATTTCGTCCTTTTTCGTTTTTGCTTGAATAACAGGAGAATAATCTTCAAGATTCTTCTGTCAGCCTTTTGGTGTTTTGACTGATAAGTCACAGAAGTGCGAGTCGTTCTTGGTGTAACTATGGTTAAACCTCACATGTGTGACCTCAAAGTTGTTTAACCATATATGAAAGAGTATAACTATAGTTTGTATTACGTCATTTAACTAAGCTAAACTACTGCTAAACTATAGTTAAATGCCCAAGTGTGGCCACAGCCAATGAGTCAACAAAATATGCAAATGAGTTTAACTAACCACCCGATCAGACTTTGCGTCTACGAAACTGACTGTATTTAAATCATAAACACTTTGTTCCAAGAATTAAAATTGATATTTTATTGAAAACAAAAACAAGTCAAAGTGACATGAATAACTAAAGTGCTATATTCACATTCACTAAGGCCCTACGGACTTTGGTAATAAATCATGTCTCAAACTGTCTGAAATAGCTCTATATGTGGCGTTGTGCTAGAAATGTGCACAGAAATTAGGACAAGTATCAAAGGAAGTACAACCGCTGCAAACAATTTTGAATATTCACAAGCGAAGACGTGTATGGTGTCAAAAGAGGCAAAATAGTACTAAGCAGCATAGAAAGTTCAAGTACCCACCTTCTCCTCTTTTTTCTTCTTACATGATTTCTCCTCTTTATCTTCGACATCATTCAATTCACGAATTACAAAATAAAAAGACAAGTGAATGAGCAATTTCTTCTTGGAGTTAAATACCTTAGTGAGTAGGTGTGAAAATGGACAATGCTAATGTTAATTGTAGCACGAGCGCAATGCCATAAGCTTACTGTGAATGTGTTTCTTTCGTCATTTCTCACAAGCCACATAAGACGAGCTAGTTAAAAGCGAAGTGAAGATAAAAGAAAGGATCCTACATGAGTAATACGGATAAGTCAGATCAAGGTATTTGTGAAAATTGTCGTTTTATGGGTCGAGTTATAAAGAAAGTGTTTTAGCCTTTGTTTCATGTATAACACAGAACGTGTCAACACTCACTCTTCACTCATGCACTGCAAATTGTCGTATACAGGTCCATCTCGTAAGCGTACTAGAATTACGATTCCAGAAAATGAATTGGTTCTTCGTTGCTTTAAAGAACAAAATGGACAAAGCTGGGAAGACATCCTGGAGCATGTGCGAGACAACCTTGATCCCCTCCCGTTTTCTTCCCCTGCTGTGGGATTCTATATGGTGCAAAATAGCCAGCAAGCGATTAACCGCATGCGTCGCATTGTAAGTGGTAAGATGAAAACAGCCACTGCCTCTGCCACTGAGCTAAAAAATCCAGTCGCAGGACCTATGTCTGATATCATATCTTCAAAAATGAGGTACGCAACAAAAAAGAATCCAGAGGAAAGATATGAAACGAAGTTTGGTGATTTGGTCAAGTTCTGCAGAGCAAAGTGATTTGGATGTGGAGAGCGCCAAACAGAATGAAAAAAGCAAAAAGCCCAAAACCAAACGAAAACGCTCCAAAGGTAAAAGCAAGGCCGAGGACGTGCACGTGGCTATGTGCAAGAAAGCCTTTAAAACACTGGACAAGGTTAACATGCTTTTGGACAAGTACGCTTACACTTCCAGCTCAACTGATGAATTCGAATATACTTAAATATGGTATACACAGAACATTATCTGACTGAATTCATTGTTAACTTATAAGAACAAATTAATACTACAGTTTCGATAAATCTTATTATGGTTATATTTAAATCTATCAGTAAAACTCGAAATACTTCTTTGTACGCCAGATACTTTGACTTGTTTTTTGTTTAAAAAAGTCTATTTTGATTTGTGGAACAAAGTGTGTATGAGTTAGATACAGTCAGTTTCGTAGACGCAATGCCTGATCGGGTGGTTATTTAAACTCATTGGCATATTTGACTTATTATCATAAATAGTGAGTTAGTGAGCTTACACGGAACATCTCTATTGACTGAGTTAGGTCGGGCCGTACGGGAAAATATTTGGCTCTCGGTCATTTGTACGGCATCACCTCGAGCCAAATATTTTCCCGTACGGCCCTCCCACTCAGTCAATAAGTACATATTCAGTGATTTTGCGTAAGTTTATCCAGAAAACATAAGTTAAACCACAAACATTCTGTTGTCTCAGGTCGCCCACTTAAGAATGACATCTCCGACCAAAATGTTTTAATTATTATTATGTTTTATAGGCCGGTATACACTTTCGTGAATACCGAGAAAAAAGTTTTATTTTAGTTTTAAAGGGATATACATTTTTCAATGACAAAAACAGCTTTTTAAAACTTCTAACACATTCGGGTTAGATCGTATCAAACTGAAACATTGGACAATCTATTTGATGTTTACCATGCGATGTAGGAAAGTGTGTCTCAGATTTTTAAAATTTCATAACTGAGAGAGCGAAGAAGAGTGTAAAATACTCCTTTACTTTAATACTCTAAGTTCAGATGACATTTGCAAACCGTTGTTAAAGATTAGGATATTTTCGAAATTCAATAAGACCGACAATTATGTGATTTTTGATTTCCTGAAAAATTTAATAAATTAAATCAACATTTTGATAGATTAGAAAAAAAAGAAGAAATAACGTGGAGAAGCCGAGTTGACATTAATATTAAACAACTTTCGCCTGTGTACCTCGAATCAAGCGCCCACTGGGTGTAGCGAAAACCTATCTTGCTTTGAAATAATGAATAATGAAATACCGATTATTTTTTAATTTGTGTTATTATTTCTTAAATAATGCTTCGCATCATGCGGGATGCCAAACTTCAATTTGTGTTAGTTACTAAGGGAAAAGGATAACAGAAAAGCGAATATCATCGAATAACATGAGCCAGCAATGTTTGTTTAAAAATAAAGAGACGGCGTGTCCTCCCTCCGTAAAATATAATTGCTAAATCCACAATCCAACTTTAGTCGAAACTTATAAACTTATATAATAAACATATTTTACAACCACCACTTCTCGTACGGGGCTCTTCTGTGAGGTTTCCTCCACACGTACTAGCACTACATTCAACACATCAAAAGAACTCAACTCACATATGATCCAGTCTGAGTCGGGACTCGGACCCGGACCAGAGGGGTGGGTTGGTGGGTTGGTGGGTTGGTGAGTTGGTGGGTTGGTGGGTTGGTGGGTTGGTGGGTTGGTGGGTTGGTGGGTTGGTGGGTTGGTGGGTTGGTGGGTTGGTGGGTTGGTGGGTTGGTGGGTTGGTGGGTTGGTGGGTTGGTGGGTTGGTGGGTTGGTGGGTTGGTGGGTTGGTGGGTTGGTGGGTTGGTGGGTTGGTGGGTTGGTGGGTTGGTGGGTTGGTGGGTTGGTGGGTTGGTTGAATTACATTTCATGAAGCTAATTTTTTCTCAAAAGGATATCCGAGTTTTAAAATACAGTTTGGTAGACGTTTTCATGGCATTTCAAAGGCTTTAAAGATGGACTTTGTAAAGCACTTGTTCAATGACAATCACGACAAAAACATATATATATAATTGCGTTTAAGGTCCACGGAAACAACGAGCCTTGTACGAATGGAAGACATATTCAGCCTTTCTATTGGACCGGAACATATAAATGCGTATGTCCTTCTGGGACTGAAGGCATGCACTGTGGTAAGAATAAATATATCAAATATTATCGGATATTATCTGTGATTTTTTTCCTCGAGTTCATCACAAGGGCTATCTGAAAGAAAAATCAGGAAGGATATGCCATAATTGTTGATATAATATATAAAAAGGGTTTAAAGGGACTCTGAGGTGCCAGACACATCATAGCTTAAAATGTACATCAAACCTTGTTGATTTTTGAAAATCGAAATGAAAATTTCATAAAATGCATTTTTTGGGGTGATATCGTCCGTCAAAGTTGCGAAATGACTTAATCTGGGCTCCCTGTGGAATATCGCGGATTTGATGGTTTGGGATGCCTGGGCTGTGATGACGTCAGATAGTGGAACATGTCGGATAGCTGGAGTTGAATCAGCTAAATTTCGCTATGGAAGTATGGCTGTTCTTTATCAATTTGAGCCAGAAATTGCGTGAGGAGAAGAATATAGTACGCCCGATGAAAGTGTGAGAGAGGAAAGTGAGCTAGAAGAAGTGAAAAGGTTTTGAAGTATCGGCTATGTAACAAAGTATATTTATTTGTATATTTCACTTCTTAGGCCTAAGCATTCTCTAATATATATTTAATAATATCTCATTGCGCTGAAATCATTATATTCTTTACTAAGGAAAAATCTCGAAAAACATTTTTCTAAAGTATGAATGAACGAGCACAGTTAATTATTTTTTTCATGTTTTTGCCTCTATATTTTTACATATCTTTAATAGGTATTCCACGATCTCGAGTCGTTCTAGTAGTAGAGCAGCTAATCAGAGCCCGCGACTGCTCATATCCAGTGGTTGTCTATATAATTTTTTTTCCGGTCCGGTATCCTAAAATATCGTGCGTTCTGATTGGCTCCTTGAGTGGGCGGTATTTTGTAAGTATCTGCCCGCGGGCCGTATCTGTTGTCGCTACACAACAAAACAAAACGATTACAAAAACAAGTTAAACAATACGGGAGAAAAATAAGTTATTTACCGTCCTATAGTCGGTCCGGATAGGGAAAATTGTGCCCTCGGTCTTGAAAACGGACCTCGGCCCGTATATTCAAAACCTCGGCCACAGTTTTTCCCTACGACATATATATATATATATATACATACCTTTAGCACCTGCAAATGATTATAAAAAGAAAATAAACTTTAAACAAATAAAAACAATCATGCAGACGTACGGACAAGCATACCAACGAACAGATCAAATTAAGAATACGGAAAGACCGAGAAAACAGTATAGCTCATCTACGAGAGCGTATACTGAGAGCGTACACCTCAATGTTCTCTGCCTCCAACGGTGCTTCCCATATATTTACCTATTCTATAATTTCCCGTTAGTTAACAAACTATTCTACTAATTTATTGCTTTTACTCATTTTTTCAAAGAATACCTGAAATTAAACACGAATCCCATTAGCGTGGGATCCAAAGGCAGTGCGTTTGGAAAGTTTTACGCTCTTCGATCAGGACAAATTAAGATGTTCAAGCTCGTTCATGTGTTAGGTGGACTGACATGCTGGAAGGATTACTATTCGCTGACTACATTTGGCTGCAGTGTTAGTCCTAATGCTCTATGCATGATGATTACAGATAGCAGTAACATTGTGGTTTCCCCTCCGCAATCATATTATTCAGGGCATTTTTTGAAATGCTATACCATTCCAGGCATGACAAACAACGATAAGGAACTGGTCCTTCCCGAAATATCTCCTGCACTAAACGTAGTCGCAGGCCAAGAGCTAAGAGTTTGGTATTCTGAAGATTTGTTTGATATTTGGGATATGGACAATGATGGTGTGTTATACACGCATGTATATGCTAACTATGTAGAAAACTAACTAGAAAACTAACTAGAAAACTTTAAGCCACTAAAAGGGGGTTGTGTGTTTATTGAACTCAGCCTACTCAAGGGTAAACCAAGTGGAAATTATTCATAAAATGAGCTAGTTGTTTTTTTGATCGGTGAGAGGCATGGCAGGGGTTTGCGGAGGATTTCGGTAATCGTATTATGATCTTCAATCCATTTTTTTTACGATTCCTATTCATTAAAACGATTCCGATTGCTAGTTATCATAAATTATGATTGATATAATGTGGGGAAAAATGACTGCCTGATTGATACACACTGTGTATTGTCGCACTAATGTTAAAACTGAAGAAACATCTATTAAGGTGGATGGACCCCCTCACGTTTGACCGCTACCTTCCACGTTTGGAATGTTGGAGCATAAACGTGTTTTATCCCATTGCAAATCTTTTTTGCACACAAGTCACATAAAGATTGGATTAATGTTTGATGCAGTTTTTAATGAGATCGGACGTCATAACACGTGATTATGATGAAATATTTGTTTTCGTTTAGAGAACAATTGTAGCCTTGCAGAGCGTTCAACACTAAAATGCTTCGTACCACATAAGTTATATACTAGATGCCTCCATTTGTTTGGATTTTTGAAAAAATCTGTCTGGCTAATTACGAGATACCTGAGATTCTTTAAATATAGTGCATAATCTTCTTCAAAACTAAACAATGGATTTGATACTGCCAAAATTAATAATTCAGAGCTATATATTCACAAAAGTCATCGACTTTTAGTTTTACTCTATATCTAGTCTTAAAAGGAAAATTTTGAAGGCAATCGACTTCTGTGATTTCATTTATAATGTATAAGCCGGGGTAAACAATTCATGCGCACTTTTCATCGCAGTTTTCAAGTCAATCTTACTAAATCTTCCATCATTAAAAAATAATTGGACGAGGAAAATTCCGAGGACTTCCAATTTGGCAGTCAGAGGAACTTTTCGAGTCTAATTATTTCTTGATTAAGGGGAGCATGAAATCCCATTACCTATTAATTCTATAGCTGCCTAATTACTCCGATATCAACAAGACCTGTCCATTTAAGAGAATAATTGGACAGTTACCTATTTCGGATTAATGAGAAGCTGTATAATTATAAGCATTATTGTTACAAGGGTATTTGTTTCTTTATAGTAAGTTATAACGAATGTTCGTAGCATTTTTAGCGGCCAGGCGTTCAAGAGGCAATGTCCACAAGAATCGACTAAAAAGGTGGCAAGGGTCAAAAAATCAAATTCGCTCTTCTTTTAAAATCACAAAAGATCGCGTTTTTTGCTCATATACCGACAATCCCAAAACCTTTCTAATGGAGCTTAAAATATAACAAACCACACTGAACTTTCAAACAACGGCACGAACAATAATTTCTTAGTTTTCAGGGTAAATTTCATGGCAATCTTTACGAAAATCCTTATTCCTGCGTTGATTCGGGAAGCGTGATTTTCGTATGTATTTCAACCAAATTCAACAGGTTTCTATGCAGTCAGAATTAATTTCCCCAAATCAATCTTTAAAGTTTTGAAGAGGTCTATTCTTCCTCAACTTGCAGCATAAATATTATTTCAATCAGAGAACTTGCCCATGGTTAAATCTTTTTTTCTTTTGAGGCAACTAATTAGCATATGTAAACACAGGCCTCATTTTTCCTCGCCAAAAATTCGTCCCTTTCCCAATAAGTGTGAAATCCTGTCCAATGAACGAAAAAGGGTGGTACGAAGAAGAAAGTTCAAAAATTGTCATAGATGGTTTATCTTTTACGTGCGCTCTGTTCAAAGTTTGTCCATTTTCACTCCTCTTGAGCGTCTCTTACTTGGGCTTCGGTCGAACCTCTTCTGTTTCCGTTTTCTCGGAAATAAAATAAAATTTTCGAAAACCAACTACCCAGTGATTCATATCTAATAATGGCCTATCTAACTTTAAAAAAAGAGCGAATTAGATTTTTTGACCCTTGTCACGAATTCTTGAATTTGTTCGATTCTTGTGGACATTGCCTCTTTAAAGCAGCATCTAGATCGTTTGGATCGTGATTCTTTTCATTGGATTTAACAATTCCTTAATTAAAAAGTGTGGTTGCACAGATCGTAAGAAGAAGAAAGTACATGGTATGAGCGTCTCAAATACGCAGCCGGCCAAGAATTGAGAAGCTTATATACATGGCTCTCATTACTGTCTTTGGAGTGAAACCCCTTTCAAATCATTGAGCTGGTGGGTTTAGATGATATGTGCGACTTCCTAATGTGGGTAATAAATCCTTGATAAGATATGACCACTTGAATTAAGTTTTGAAAATGCACCATAACGATGCTACCAAAGCTTCCAGTGATAAATAATATAAAACTCTCTATTTTCCTTCTTTCATAACTTCTTTGGTATGCAGTTAAATTTAAAAAACAATTTTGGAATGTTGGAATTTTGATTTATATAGCGCCCTTGGATATAATCAAAGGCGCTTTACATTGAGTTGTGAATGACAGATTGCTTTTATGCAATTTTCAAGCTTGAGATATAGTTAGGTTGAAGTATTGGTACTGAGGGTGGTCACTGCCAGGGTTTCTTTGCGTCTTCAGTGGTTCTTTTATGTCCCTCCCATATTGGTTAGTAATGAAGGATTGTTGAGAGACGGGACCGCCATCTGAAGTCCGAGCCACTTGCAAGTAGATTTGCCGATGATAGATTTACTGAGCCATTTGCAAATGTAATTTACAAAGGCAGCACCTTCCAATTCTCCTCGACCTCCCGCACGAAAGTCCGCGGATGCTCAACCAACTGACCGAACCGGTTGGCGAAAAAAGATTCGTGAAGTACTTTCTCAAACAGCATTGAAAGTTTCTGGTAAAAAATCCTCATTTTCTCTATTAGAAAAAACTGAGTTATGAGAGCCATGCATTTGTTTAACCACTGAAATACCTTAGTTAGAAACCTTGGTTATTTCGAAATTTGGGCAATAAAATAAAATTCGCAAACACATCTTGTTTTTGACAAAAATATAGTGAATATAACCATGTATATTATTCAGTGTACATTGTAAATATGATATTTTTTAGTAAATTCCGCATGCGTCTTAGACAAAACAATGCCTCCTGGGAAGGCATAGCTACCATGTTTTTGAAATAGCTCACGCCTCAAGAAGTAATAATAAAATCGATCTCCAATTAAAATTGTAAAATTTTGTTTGATTTTTTGTCGATCGAACTATTGTAATTCGTCTATTCGTCTTTATTGATAATTCAACTTACATGTTTAGTACATCAAGTATGATGACACACGAAGGGAATATTTATCTTGAGGGAGATGGGTATGTTTGCGTAAAATAATTCTGCACAGTTCTGTGTAAGGGCCGATTTAGACGGTACGATTTTCGAGTGGTAGCGTGTAATTCAAGCCTACAACTCGCCTACGACAGACGCGTGCAACACGAAAGAAGTTGTTGGATTTTAAAGCATGTTTCAAAAAGCTACGACAATCGTAGTTGTCATGACGCGAGCGTGTTGTATACGATACTTGTAGGCAAAAATTGTACCATCTAAACCGGCCTTAACAAAAACTCGTCAATGACAGAGAAATCGTTATCTGTGATAAAGCCAAATTTTCCGAACTTAGTTGTAATAGAAAGTAAACACATTAGCATACTTTGTACGACTATCGGCTTTCCATCCTAATCGTTGGTTTGGTTTACAGTGGCAATACTATGAATGGGCCACCTAAACAGTGAGAACCAATCAAATTGTAGAGTGAATTAATTCACCTTTTCGGCGCTAGCTTGGATTGTGTTACGGTAACCAAAAAATTTGAACATTGTTCTAGGATTTCCATACAAATCCACTGTCTTTAAAAAGAACATTTAGGTAGATTTCTTTAGTTAGCTATGTTAACATCAGTAAGAAAAGCTTCAATCAAGCTAGAAAAATGATCACTTACTTGTATTTAGAGAACTAACAAAACATTAACCAAGTAAATAGTTCATTTAGGGTCAGTACATTTGTACAGTAATTCGAGAACAATGTCCGTAGTTTTTGGTGAACGTAACACAATCCAAAACAATTTATAACCCGTCACGGCTGGCGCCGAAAACGTGAATTCAAAAACAATGCCAAGCCAATATCCAGCCAATCAGAATCCTAGACTGAAAGAAAATAGTAATTTGACTCTAATGTTACCTGAAAACAAAAAATAAATAGCAAGCGTCATTATCTCGTGGGAATAAAAGGATATATTTAAAGTTTATTGTTTTCTGCTGCTTTCTGATTGGCTTTATTAGCTACCCAAAGCTGAAATGTATTTATTCTACAATTTGACTCGTTCTCGCTGTCCCCGGTTATAGAAGTCGAAATGATACAGGTATTTGGTTGTTTAGAAGAACCAAAAATATGAGTCATATTTAAAACCCTCTGGACCCAGAATTCCAAAATGATAAACGTTGAAAAGTTTTTTCGATGTCAAACTACTTCCACATACAATTGCTTTGGCTATAATCCATCGCGTATAGTAAATTTACATCAGCGCATGGGTTTTTTGAAGGTTTTATAAAACTGAATAAAACCGTTCAGTAATGGACTAGGCCCAGCTAACATTTATCCCATGAACTATCTTCAGTCAATATAAAACCCAGCAAAATCATGTTAGACACAAGCTGAGTTTATTATTGTTTATTTATTGTTGAGAAAAACCGACTCATTTTAATTAACCATTTCTATTCGTAGTTTTCTTTTATGCATTTAACTGGAATCTTTATCTGTTGCTAAGTAAATATAAGCTGCTTCATTTTCTGGAGTTAGCTGTCACGTTCTCAGGAATCTATCGGAAAAAATTCAAAGTTGAAAATTGAATCAAGTAAGTAGGAAATTCCTGTAGGGTCATAGGAAGGAATGATTCTAGCACATGGAAACTTTTCTTTCCATACCATATTTACTCGATCAAGCGCCGCTTCTGATTAATCGCCGCAAATTAGAGTAAAAATATTAGATCTCCGCCCTCGACAAAGCGTCGTATTCGTGCACAACATAAGCGACGCTTAATCACCAGACGCTAATATATTTTGCCACCAAAATAAGACAGATTTTAAATAAGATTTTAAAGTCAACATTTGCTTGTCAGCAATTTTCAAAGAAACGCCGACTACACGAAACAAGCTCCACAACCGAAACACTAAACAAATACATACCAATACAAGTTTAGGTACATGCGCCTGAAGTTATACCGATGTCATCCACAGCCATGTCTGAGCTCCATTGAGAACCGCGTATTCCCTCGAACAGTACCTAAATAAAATGGACATCAGTTTAGACAAAAATGTGAAAATTCGAGATCAAAATTAAAATTAAAATTAATACCCTAAGTGATTTCAACCGGATAGGTGATATTGATTTTGTTTATCTTTTCTTTCTTCTTAAATAGAAAAACTTTATTGTCAACCTTTTAAAACTTTATTTTCGAGTCCTGTGTTCTTTAACGCTCGATGTGTATCCTCTGCCGTTTAATTTTAATTGATGACAACCACACTATCACACCGCCACCCAGTTAGCTCAGTTGGTAAGAGCGTCGGTCTGTTGTGCGGGAGGTCATGGTTAAAGCCTCGACCGGACCAACACTCAGGGTCTTTAAAATAACTGAGGAGAAGGTGCTGCCTTTGTAATTACATCTGCAAATGGTTAGACCTTCACGTGGCTCGGATGATCACGTTAATGGCGGTCCCGTCCCTAATTGACTAGAGACGTTAAAAGAGGACCACGAGTTTATCAGTTGAATTACTGTCAAGTGTTATCCTCTATAAACAAAGTTAATTATTATTATTATTATTATTATCGTAGATCGGTCCTTCAGTAATACGTTTTACATTTTTTTAAACATTATCCTCATTAGTTATAAGTGGTAAACTAATATGAACTAACCACAGTGTCAACCCTCATATAATTTACGTGAATTAGGCGCTATGAGAAGACGATGTTTATACTTACAATGTAATTCTGCGACCTTGAAAACGTGAGCTTTTTCTCCAGCCATTGGTTCCCACTATTTCCACTAAGAGATGTGAGAGTTGTGGTTTCCCCTGTTGATACTGTTTTGAGCTTGACATTTAGTGTTCCCATGGTGCTTCCATACATATGATAATAGAATGTCAAACATTTTTGATCATTTGCTCCAGTCTGTTCTGCGCTGCGAAGTATAGCTTTTGAACCTGCAGCCACGCCCGAAGCCTCAAGGTAAATGTAGTAACCTAAAGCAGTCATGAAATATAGGTAAAAACGCTAGGGAGAATGTTTGCATTGAAGGGACACGTGCCTTTTAACTGGATTAAAAACCAACCTAGCCCTAGGCCTTATTTCTAATGCTTGATTGAGGATTTGAATCTCGTTCCCTGTTTTGAATTTGGTCCCGCTCTCACTTGTTAATATCAATGCCGCCCGAAGGGCTGAATTTAAAACCCGGGGCAGGCTCTCAATCAAAATTCAAACCCGACATCAATAAACAGGGCGTGGTTGATTTTTAAAGTGCATTGTAAAATTCATAAATAATTATTAATGAGGCCGTGTGTATCAGCCATACAATCACTTGCCTCCGGCTCTTGATTGTATATCCGATACATCATATTGCAAACATTTCTTATTAATCAACAAATACAGTTACTGATACTTAAAACAGTTTGTCCTGAAAAATAGAAAGCCGATAAAACAAGCAAACAAAATAATCTCGATGCAAATAGAATAATCTTTCTAATTTCGATGTCTAAGAATTGAATTGCGTTTGAGTCTTCCGTTTTTAAGACATGATCGTAATAGTAAGTTGTGCGCTTTTAAAAACGCTTTATCTTTCATGAGTTTTCATATTTCTGATGAAGGCTATAGACCGGTTTCAGCAATTCCCAGAGCCGTTCAACTCAGAGGAATTTAGTTTACATGAGATTAAGATTTTATTGAATAGACCTCCTCGGCACTGACGTAATGTTTTCCCATTTCAGAACACGTGTCCTACCCTATAGTATCATATCTTTGTTTAAGGTTTGCGATCGGTTGCACATGAGAGGATACATGAATATGCATACTACTCAAATAAAGAATATTATTCTCAAGGGAATGACACGTGGTCTGAAATGGGACAACATTACGCTCGAGCGCTGCAGAGCCGAGGAGGTCAATTGGGCTACATTGGGAATATTCTGCAAATAATCTATTAAAAATATAGCCGAATATGCCTATAAAACAATTGCGCGTTTAAGACGTAAATCATCGTGGTACATTGGCTTACTCACCACTGCTGTCCGGTGATGTATGATCAGCGGAAGGGCCTGTTCCTTTACTAGGGGTAACATAACTTCGACGATACCAGGGGATATTTCCAGAAGGGTCTTGGCTCCATTTGCAGTAATCTTTTGTGAAGGCGCATCCTTCCGGGACTTTAATTCAAATATAACTGCTTTAGTAAATACTTATCTATAGAGACGCTATGAGGTAGAGTCAAGGCATTTAACCCGTGAAATAAAATTATACTAGTCTACGTGTAATAGTCAAATAGACGCAAAAGAAAACAATGGAATTAGGGTCTGCTAATGTGCATTAGTTTATGTAATAGGACTCCATGCTGTACAATTAAGAAATAATTGGACGAGGCCAATTCCGAGGACTTCCAAAATCAGTGGATGAGGCCGTAGGCCGTGTCCAATTTGGCAGTCAGAGGAATTTTTCGAGTCTATTTATTTCTTGATTGGGGAGCATGAAATCCCATTACCTATTAATTATATAGCTGCCCAATTAATCAACAAGACCTGTCCAATAAAGAAAATAATTGGACAGTTACCTATATGGGCTTAATGAGAAGCTGTATAATTAGTCTAATAACTATTTCAGGGATTTAGTGACCTTACTCTATTAAGTAAATGGAAAGCCATATATCCGTGAAATGATACTAGCTAATTAGTACGAAATAACACCAATGAAACAATTGAAAAAAATGGAATAGATGTATTTAGTGTTATTTAATTCTTGCGGCACTATTGCAGACTACTGCATTAATATTTGAATAGTATTTTTTAGAATACGTAAAAGATTGACTTTTGTTATCAAATTAATCAGAAAAACTAACGCATAAATTTCGACGTTTCGATGACATCCTTTCATCATTATCAAGAAACTAACTGAAAAAATATTTTAAAAATATAATATAATATAAATTTCTTGATAATGATGACAGGATGTAATCGAAACGTCGAAAGCTACCTGCGTTAGTACGTTTTTCTGATTAATAGTATTTTTTAGGTTTTCAAATGGTACTCCGACGACACTCTTAAACTGAAATTCTCGTTTGATTCAGTATTAATTGTTTGCTGTTTTTATTTTTTAGGTCTTCTATTTGTTAGAGTACATTTGGTATGTATGACAGGTCCAAAGCCTTATCGCAAGGAAAAGAGCGATATTTTGCAAGTTCAAACAATTTTCTATTCTTGTCCACGTAAACAAGTCATAGCAAAATGGGGCAATTCAAAAAACCTTAATTATTCAACCCAATTCGACTGGATCCAGAAACCCTAAATATTACGGTTACGTTCACATCAAAATCTATTAATCCACGAGCACTATATTTATTATTACATACCTAAACTACAAGGTGTATCTTGGCAAGAGCTTGACATTGTATTACTTCCTTGACAATCAGCCCCGCCAGACTGAGGTGCTGGATCGGTACAAGTGCGTGTCCTGGTATGAATTCCTACGTCGCAAGACTTGGAACAAGAGGACCATGAACTCCAACGACCCCAATTACCGTCAACAGGGGCTAAAGCGCAAATACAAACATTAGTAAAGCCAAATGTGAATAAAGCCTCCTATCCACTACTACCACTTCAAGGACAAAATGTTTGTATTACTTTTAAACTTCTTGTGGGCAGATCGAAGGAATCACGGGTGGCGTAGCGTCGAGAGCGGTTAAATTTTCGGATTCGGAGGCGTATGTGATTAGAATTTCTAACTGGTTCTCTCCTGTGATTAGAGGATTTTTCTCATTTTTCTTATCGGAAGGTTTGACTCATTCTCTCTCCTGGTTTGATACAAAGATTCGGCGTCTTATGTGAATAGTGTTTCTAATTGGTTCTCTTCTGTGATTGGAGGATTTTTCTAATTTTCTTCTCGGAAGGTTTGTCTTATTCTCTCTCATGATTCGATATAAAGATTCGGTGTCTTACGTGAATAGTGTTTCTAATTGGTTCATTCTTGTGATTGGAGGGTTATTCTTTCCGGTTATTCTGGTTTTTCCTTCCTCCGCAAAAATCAAATTCTAAATTCCAATTCAATCCAATTAGAATTCTTACGCATCTGCAATTAAAAAACATAAACGTCTTCTTCTGCTTACTCCCCAAAGCACAAATACATAAATATTTACCATTGCATTCTTCTTGTGTACATGCCGTAGACTGGGTCTCAACTCCATGAGCATCGGCGCCTGGGCACTGGGCTACATCAGCAGACGTGCAATATCTTTGCCTCTTTTTCATACAGGTTTGTCGATCACATGGTCCCCACACTGACCAAGGACTTATCTTGGTTGGCGGTTCTGTACAAAGTTAAATTTGGACGATAATAGTATTTAATAGACCACTTTAGCTTGGTCGTAATGTTTTGTCCATTTCAGACTACGTGTCATTTTTTAACGTATTATTTCTTCGTTTAACGGTTGCGCGTTAGAAGACACATAAATATGGATACATTCAAACAAAGAATCGTATTCGCAAGACAATGATAAGTGGTCTGAAATGGGAAAACATTACGCTCGAACGCCGCAGCCGAGGAGGTCTATTGGGCTACATTGGGAATATTCTGCAAGTAATCTATTAAAAATATAGCCGAAGCGTGAAGGTAAAGCGGTCTTTTCAACTGTAACTTATTTACCGGAATTTCTATCAATTACTTACCGCTGAAAAGATCGATCCTCATACAAGGAGCGCCGTGTACTTCTCTTGGATAGATACGAAAGTACCGGGCGCTTATTGCAGCTGAAAACGTGTTCTCGACGATAGTATTTTTGTCAGTATTTCCCGTGAACACCTGCGAAAAAACGGTTCTCAGTCGTCTTTTACTTTATAAAAAAATTGCCTGATATATACACTCCATTGCAAAATCATTGTGGGTTGAATCGAGGAGAGAAAAAAGGGAAATAAATGGCTTTGTACGTATATGAAGAAACTGAAGGAATGTAAGGAATGCAAGGTAAGTACCAATACTATAAAATGATGAGAAGGAAACAAAGATAGACAAAGCATGTGAATTAAAGAGAGAGTTAGGGACTTGTGCTAATCATACCTTTTGTTTAGCCAGTGAAGGGAAATGCTTTTTACACTTGTTAGTAAATTCAAGAGCATTTTTATTATCCCTAATTTCTGCGTATGTTCATCGAGTTTTAATAATAGACCGTTTCGAATTCCAAATTTGTGGAATTTGTGTCTTAAATGAAGCATTTCGATTTTAAAGAAGGCTATAATATGTAATAGCGAAAATCCGGATCGTATAATTGGGATTGGAGTTTGGAGCTACAGATTCAGTTATTCGATGACTCACAGTAAACAGCTTTCGACACTGTTGTTCGAAATTTTGCAGTTTTTATTACCGCTTTTTCTGTTAGATTTTTAGAGACTTAGATACTAGTAAACTTTCTCAGGTAAACTAGATAACCTCGGTCTACCCTGCCACCGGGGTCAACGAAGCTAACCCTATGTAAATGAGTCTGTAATCAGGAAAACAAGGGGATAACTTTGAAATCGAAACTGGCCTAATAACTCCACATTGCAAAACAGTTGCTAAGTCAGCAAAGCATGGGGCGCTTTGTATTGTGATAAGGCGGAGTAATCATGCCCACAAGGGACTACTCCCCATTCTTCCTTACTAAGTTTCAACAAGTTTGCAGTTACCTTCTCGACGCCATTTTCGCTGTATGTTTGCCATGATACTTTATCCGACGAGTATTTGACAATGTATGTTTTGACCCATTCAGAAAATATTTCATTTCCTTGAGTTGCTATTTTACGTACACCATGTACACTTTCAAGATCAATTTGGAGATATTCTGATGACGCCTCATCTGCTTTGTTGGCACACCAAGCTGCACCACTTTTAAGACGACCTTGGGAAGGGGTGAAAAGTTTTAAACCATAATATTCCTTGTAAGAAGAAGAAGCAAAATTGGCATCTGGTATTGGACCACCTTCTTGTAGACCAAGCGACGCTGATTCTATTAAAATGAAATACGGTTGTTTGAGATCATGAGTGAAAGGGATCGTTTCCTTATCTTCGCTATCTTAAAATATATTTTTACATGTCAATATGCAATTCTTTTTTTGCTAAGCGTTCCATTTATTCTGAAAGTGCAAAATTTAAAAAAGAACGTGAAATGAAACCAGCTCATTGGATAATGACAATGGCAATGACAATGATAAATATTTGACGTATGTAAGTATCCAAAATTTTCTTTACGTAGGGTTGACATAGCCAGTAGATATGACATATGACAGAACAAGGGATCATCATCGTCATCCTCTATGCCTGTGCGGTAGGTAGGGACTAGGGATATAGCGGACGACACTTCAAGGGCTTGAGGTGTGTACGCACTTGCTCTTCCTTAGCATTGGTAACTAGCTTGAAACAAACTGCGTAACTCATAAATCGTCATCATTAACATTATAAGGAGAGGATATTGACGAATGATGGACTGAACATAATGAATTGGTATGAAAATAACCTACTCAAGTGTAACAATGACAAGTTCCAGACAATCAGTTTTGGACAGAAGCACAAAAACAAGAATTTGAACATTACAGCACTAAATAAGAACGTTAAGGCTAATTCCAAAATGACATTATTAGGAGTTACAATTGATGAATATCTGAAGTTTGATTGTCATGTAGAGAATTTATCTAAAAGAGTAGCGAGAAAAGTGGGTGTCATTATGAGGCTAAGAAATTTACTACCCACTTTAGCCAAATTAAGAATTTATAAATCGTTCATTTTACCGCAATTAACACATTGTCACCTAGTGTGGCACTTTTGTAGACAATCGGATAGTAGAAAGGTGGAACGACTACAAGAGAAGGCACTAAGAGCAATTTATAGAGATAAATATAGCAGTTATAGCGAACTCCTCTCTAAAGCCAAGCTTACGACACTGCTTAATAGGAGATTGCAGGATATTGCAATACTAATGTACAAAGTTAAAAGCAATTTGTGTCCTACCTATATATCGGATATTTTTACTTTAAATACTGTTCATAAATATGGGCTTAGAAATTCAGACGATTTTACTATTCCTAGGTTTAATACTATCACTAATGGTAAGCATAGTTTAAGATATATCGGGCCGGTTGTGTGGGCTAAGTTGCCAAGGGATATTAAGAATTCCGAATCATTCAACTCATTCAAGAGAAAAGTAAGGAAAGTAGATATTGATAATCTCATCTCAGAGAGATGTAAAGATTGTTATTTATGCAATACGTAGAGATTTTATTTATTTATTTATTTATTTAGCTTTGTCTTCTTTTGATAATATTCTTATCACATTTAGTGTATTTTATCTGATATTTATTTATTATTTTTACTTATTTTTAAATCACATATGAAGGGTAGATGGGATGGGAGGGAGGGAGTTTTTATAGATAGATAGGAAGATAGGTGTCCTCTATTAGTTCACAATTTATTGTAAGCTAGAAAATTTCGACACGTCAATAAAGTTATTATTATTATTATTATTATTATTATTATTATTATTATTATTATTATTATTATTATTATTATATTTCAGGTGTCTATATAATTACCTCTGCAGTACAAACGGTCGATTTTGATGACATCCAAGTCACTCAAAGTATCTCCAGGTCCAACATTTTTAGTATTTTGCGGATCTCCCAAAGCTGTGAGAGTTGTTGCTCCGTTCCTTGAGAAGGCGTTTGATTTGTAGTGAACAATGGATTTATAGTCATAATTCACGCCGAGGTTGTCGATGACGTCACTACCATAACGAATGAAATTACTTTCCTTATCTGAAGCAATGCAAAAATAATGTCATCAAAGATCATTATGCTATTTCAGACTTTAGCGGTGCATGTTATATTAAATTTCATTTGGCTTTAATGCATGATAGGATCCATTAATTTGTATGCAATTCAAAGAAATGATATTATTATCAAAGGATTTGAAATAAGAGTCAGTACGACACGGTTTAAAGGTGTCATATTAAAATAGCAAATCTGAACGAAGAGGATAAAACAACAATAACGATAACGATAATAATAATTATTATTATTATATTCATAAAGCACCATTTCCGCATATCATAATGAAAAAAAACATGAATAAAAATGTTAAAAACATTAAAAAATGAAACAAAATATAATCAATCAATGTACTTTCAAACAAAATAAGCGTTTTAAAAAAATGGTTTCAAACTAAGTTTAGGATAGGTAAGAAAAGTAAAGGAGTAAAGAAAGAAAATGAACAAAACGAAAAGAAATGAAAGGAAAAGAACTCAAGCCACATGAGGAGTAATTAGCTCATTGATGCATCTGTGAGATAATATTTATTATTAATATTGCGCAAATTAACTAAATGCACAAATATATACTTCTCAAAAATGATTTTATAATACTAAGGGAAAAAATAAGCTTGCTTCAAACTACCTGGTGAAATGTTCTCCCAGTATATTTCCACGTACTTATCACGATCAGTTCTGCTTTGCTCGTGCCAAAAGCCTTTAAAAGAAAAAGAGAGAGATTGAATTAGCTCAAACTTACAAGGCATTGAAGTACACATAACAGCGCTTAGAACAGCAATGTATTAGCGCGATATAAATTATATTATTTTATCATTATTAATAGAATATTAACTGAGAACTATCATAGATCGAAAAGAAAGCAGAGATCTTTGAAAATAATTGTCTAGACTTCCTTAATAACTTTTTAAATCAAATCTATATATACATATTAGTTGTGACTGAGCTCCAATGAAAGAAAAGTCAATAGACCTTATTCGTGGTGTGACAATGTTTCCCAATTCAGGATGACAAACCTCTGGGGGAATGAAGAGCTATTGTTATCGTCGGAATATCATCGTTATTCCTTTCGTATCCTTTGGGATACTCATGAATTTTTCAAAGAGTAAAAACAAAAGAAAATGAATCCCCTGGAGGTTAGTCACGCTGAATTGGGAAAACATTGTCACACCACGAATAAGGTCTATTGTTCGATTTTATATAATGTGCTCTAAGGAATCAAAAATTTTAATATGAAAGAATTTTAAAAACTATTATGGTATAGAGTCGGGGTAAAACGTCATTTCGCTTCAGGCTTATTCCGGCTAACTATTTGTGTAAATTTATAGTTAGTAAGTATCTTTCGCAAAAACTTAGTTTTCGTATTGGTGCAAATAAAAGGAACGAATGAAAGTGCGCAAAAGAGATTCTGGTATTGGTAGTTTCTGACGCTCTAATGCAAAGCAACTGTTGGCTAGATTTAAAACACCTATATCACCCACGCTGCATTTTTAGGATAAATTTCAATAACTGTAATTTAAATGTTTTTTGTTTGTTTTTGTAGTGAGAAGAAGTTACCAGTTCAGGACTTAAATAATGACCACGTAGTATATTGGTTATACCTAGTGCGTGCATGAGCTCGTGCACAATGGTAACCTTGTAGTAGCAATCATTTCCCAAAGAGATTTCTTGGGCCCCCGGCGATGAGAACTGACGACCAATGTAAGACCAGCATCTAAGAAGACGTGCATAACAATATTCATAAAAGAATCACGCATTGTGCAATCAATGCTTGCTGGCTTGAGTCAGTCGACAACACCGTTTTTTGAATTGACTGTATCAAATAGAGCGCTACCCATCAGTGAGAAATGAAAATAAATAACGTAAAGTATGGCGAGGTAAGGGCTTCCTTATTCTTAAGCCAATCAAGAGGAAATATATATAATCGTTTTTTCTCCTCCTTTTTATAGTTTGTTTGCTATCAGTTTTTTCAATGTCTTCTAATAATATCATGAAGATTATCAAAATACCAAAGGTTTCTTATTTGGGAGGAGGACTTGGGCTTCAGAGGGTAGGGTCATCAGTAATAATTTAAACTTTTTGAATGGTCAAACCGTTTTATTTTCATGAGAACTGTTTCCTTGAAGAGCAGTAGCAACTGTGACGCAAGCGAGGTTGGTAAAATGTCAACAAATACTTCTCTAAACTCTGCAAATCGCATGCTCGAGGGTCACAATTTCAAAATTGAACCCCCTATTGCTACAACCTTCGGCACTCGTTCACCTTGGTAAACAATTCAGTATGGCTACGACCCTGCCCTGTTGACTCAATGGGAAGGTCACGAATTCTTACTGAGTGAAAACGCGAGGGCTACAACTATTCTTTAAAGTTAACTGCGAATCCCACAGCCCTCCACCTCAAAAAAAGTACTTTCCTCGATTCCAGTCTAAATTGTTTAACTGTACGTACCCTGTCTTTTTAACGAATTTGATCCAATGCTGTTCATTAGTTCTTTGAACAAATTTAATGCAAGTAAGACTGTGGTATTCATTTAGAGCTTGGTTAATGAGGTCAGTCTTATCTGAAAACAAAATGCATTGGAAATCATTTAGGTACCTTCTGTAAAAATAATAAAAAAATTAGATTACGGTGTAGCAGAGTTTTTTGTTCTCTACGTTCTTCGTTTTCTCAATTTCCTTTTCCGTCTGTGCTTCCGTCTTTTGATATTTTCTTGTCCTCTTTTTTTACATTTTACTAACTTTTACACAGTTTTTTAATATATATTTTTTAATGAGCAAACTTTTTATTCAATTTGTAATCGAAAAGGTTTTGGAAATCAAAAGCAAACGACAAAGTACCTGCCAAAATAGAATCAATCTCGTATGGAACAGTGCTTCCGCTCCAGAGGTAATTCCTATTCCGCTGAGCATTTCTCTTAGAGACCTGAGATGCAGCGTTATTTAAATCCTCTTTCATTTGGTCGCTGACCACGATATCTCCATCGATTAAATTAGGTATTTCTTTTCCTGGATAAGAAAAAGGACTGTTAAAAATGTATCGGGATATTTTCTTTAACGTTTTGCTGTTGTCTAGTAATAAGAATCAATGGGAATCGAACATTATTCACCGCACGTCAATGGACTACTTAATACGGTAGGTAGGGGGGCAAATTAAGCTTTGTTACAGCTCGCAATAAATCGTCGAAGTATAGCCATAGGCCTTTTCTATAGACTGATTTCCTCCTTTTAGTGTGTAAGAAACAAGAGTTTTTATTCTTTGTTTTTCAGTTAATGGGCGGGCGACATTTTTACGGTAAGAGACTCACCCGGGGAAACTCATACTCTTCATGATAATATGCACTGGCCAAAATTTTAGTTAATTACATCAAACGATGTCGAACGTGTCTTTATTATTAACAAGATCTTATTTAATTCCGTCGAATCGATGTAGAGTTAACAAAATCCTTTTAGACAGGTGGAAAATGCACACTTATGAAGCTGTTTACGTATCATAATTCGTAATAAATAGCTAATATATAGAGGTTATTACGCACCATCATCAATGGCTACAGGATCCGTAACTTGATCATCACTTTGGCTGTCGATCAGCGATTCTGAATTAAAAAGAATAAAAAAAGAAAAGTTAAGGTCACATGTGCTCAAAGTGCATATCAGGGTTCGCTGGTTTCAATTCTAAAATAAAGTTTGTGTTGCATAAAGAGGATTTTAGGTGTTAAAATTTCAAAAATTATTTTTCGTATGTAATTTTTTGAGGGTCAAAGTTGGCAAAAAAAGCATGATTTGGGCTCCCTTTAGAATAATTTAGGAGCTGTTGAAAGGGATTGGTACCGAGTTGTTGTGACGTCATTTACGGGACTTGTTGATCAACAGTTCAAGGGTTTTTTCCTTACAGAAACGTTCATAGTGTTTCAGAAGCTTATTGAAAATAATGAAAATCGAAATTAGTTTTAGGTATTATTATTAAGATGCCCGACCGTTGTGTTGTCGGGGGTTGTGGGAATGAAAACAGCCGTAAGAACTGCATCTCATTGCACCGAATTCCGTTTTTTGGGGATGTTCGTTCCGAAGCCGTGAGACGCCGCAAGAAGTGGGTTAACTTCGTTTTTCTTACGAGAGGGAAATGGAGTGCGAATTGTTTTTCTGCGATTCGTTCCGACCATTTTAGAAGATTATATATACGCGACAGTTTATTGCAATTGCCGGACAGGTCAGCACCTAACAGTCAGAGACTTGTTCGAGATGACATCGGTATCGTTGCCATACCATCCATCACTGCAAACAAGAAGGCTAAACCTGCATCTGATTGTGTTGAGGTCATCGAAAAAGTAATAAAAAAAACTTCAAAGCAAGTCTAAAACCTTTTACACTGGGCTCAGTGGTGTTGTGAGCGTTTGTTTATTGATTTTCAGGGGTTAAAGTTGAACCGTAGAGAAGTTCTTGAACTTGGAATTAGGCGAGAGTGTCTGAAGTGGACTTCGCGTGAGATGCAAGTATCGGATGTCATTTGCGGAATGGACCAAGTTCGGAGTCGTTTTTCGAGATTTTTCGAGTTGTTTAAAGCCTAAAAATATATTGCACTGGGATCTGTGATCGCTGTAGCTTGTAGTGAAGGAAAAACGAGTGAAATTGGAACGTCCGGCGAAGAGTTAATAAAGTTCGAATTGGGTGGAAAGTGGAAAACCTCTTGTATTGAGGGCATCAAAAAGTTATGAAAAATCCTACGAAAAATTCTAAAACTATCTGCACTGGGCTAAGCTGTTTAGTGATAGTCCGTTGCTTGATTTTCTAGGAATTCGGTTGAATCGTATACAAGTTATTAAGATTTAAATAATTGTACTGTTCGAGTCCGCGTGCCAAAATTTGTCTAAGTGTTGCGGGCTGATGCTATTATGCGTAGCCAAAACCATAAAAATTATGCTACTAGAGAATTATGATAGGAGAATTTTGGTAACACTTAATAATATCTAACTTGACCTCTGCGAATGTCCGGCAGAATTATTCCGGCTAATTTCAGCGTCATGTCGCAAAGACCATAGTTCTAAACCGGTCTAAAGCCTGGATGTAATCGCCATATTGGGTTTGTTTCGTATTCGGTTTCTAGCAAATATCTACTTTCTTCATTAAAATCAGAAAGTTGCTACTTTCAGAGTATTCACTACTGCAATCACACAGAATTGACGTGGAATAAAAGGCTTATAGGACTACATTATTCAAGCGATGCAATCAGTTTTCTAATGCTTTTCAAGTGCTTTCAACACACGAGTCCCGTAAATGACGTCACGGCCGAAAGAAAACGGCGAAAATGTGGTTTTTAGCAAAACTCTCATTATTCAGGTTTACAACGACAATTAGTAAAAAGACATTTATTCAATGAGTTTTTAATATTTGATGCTGCTTTTTCGTAAGGCTCATCCGCAATACTTGGAAATATGTATGTGAAAACTTCAAGGCAATCCATTCAATGGTGGTGTTTCTACAGCGCGATGTCTTATGTGCTTCAAATTTTGGATCGAATTTTCAAGCGTCATAACTTTTTTCCTGCCCAAGACTTTCCATCCAAATTTATACACAGGCTGCAATAGTGCTAGATAATAAGGTTCTGAAAATTTCAGAAAAATCGTACCTGGGGATGAGGAGAAAAATGCCAAAAAGTAAAAATAGCACTGTTTGATTTTCAGCCGTAATAGGCTAAACATTTAAAAAATCTTAAAATAAAATACACTGTTACAATCTAGGATAATTAAAGTACATTATATGAAAATTACAGTTAAATTGACGCAATAGTTTTGCGAAGCGAGCGAGAATAAAATTGTCCCAATTTCGCTCTGAATTAGTTTGGTTCCACCTTAAAATGATAGCCATGCAGGGATGGTTATTAAGATTATTACAAACCTAAAGATTGAATTACTAATGCGCGCATGCGTTATAGATTTCTCTACTTCTACCTTCAAAGCGAAGGAGTTGTTTGAGTCCTCTGCCAAAAATGTTAGTGTACATCCATTCACATGTGAATTATACGAGTCAAATGAACGAGTTTACACTAGTGAAACTAGCTCTGACATTAGGACCGATGGTATTTAAGGTAGCTGACAGAGCTGTGTTTTTGTTAGTTCTCAAATGCAAAAATCAATGCTGCCTAGCTAATTTTTGATAACCTCGTAACAGAAAAACGATTGAAATTTAACTTCGATAAATTAATTTCTCCACATATTTATACATTTTAAAAAATTATTGCGACACATATGTTTCTTTCATACACGCGGCAAATGTTTCTCATCGTTTTTATGAGCGTCGTAAAGAAATTAAAATGTTGCAAAACAGGAAAATTCTCCCAGTAAATCATTTTGACTTGGTTGGGACACTATCATTTCATTCTTTAATGCAGTCGTTTTCAAAAGCTCGGCTCTGGCATTTCCTCGCGCGCGCAGAAAGAACGAAGGCATCTGGATCCAAGGGAAATTTCATTGAAGTTTATGAACTTTTTTTAGAAAACTTTACTGTTTTTCTTTCATTTAGTTGTTTTTTTTCTTTCTTTATTATCTATTTGTCCTCGCGAAACTCATGCTAAAGGTTGCACGAATACTTGATAAGGACGTTTATTTAGCATCGAAACGTTGTCTTTATCATTTTTAAGCTTAGCGTGTGAATTTAGTATCAAAATAGTTATCAAATCTCTTTTAGTGTGATGATCAACACATCTATCATTATTTCACCACAGTTCTACCCATTCAATATTCGCACTCATTATTACTTATGGGGGCTTGATGAACCCAACAAAATGACCGCTCGCCACAGGATTGGCTTCATAGCTCAGTTGGTAGAGCATCGCACCAGCATCGCGGAGGTCATGCATGGGTTCGATTCCCATTGAAGCTTGAAATCACTTTTTCAAGTCTTTCTTTACAGCGTTCGCTGAGATGATCAACACATCTAGCAAATCTCTTTTTAAAATATGAATATAAATGCTTAACAATCATTTTCAAACCACAGCATTTATTATTTGTACACGATTGAACGAATGTGTGTGTGAGTTTTTCCTATCATTAATTTTAGACAAGTGACATTTTTAAACTAATCTATTTAACTTCATTTGGAAGGAATACTTCAGTTTAGAAACAATAAGTATAGATATAAACCAGCTTTAGAAAAATGAATTGTTAGACGAGCCGAAAAAAGACAAACACTCGGTTTCTAGGTATTCGTGCTCGTGCTCACATCATTGGCTATTCGACTGATACGGAAAACTATTGCTTTCTATTATGTTTTTATGGAATTAATGTCAGGATGCTGCCATTGTCAAGCATGGCGTTTGGGTTACTTATTCTGGCCTTCCATAAAGTTCGACATAAATAGGTTTACAACTCCATTTGCCGAAGGACAGTAATGCGCTATGACAATTGACATTTCTTGTTATCAGACTAAGCTAATAAATACACATATAATATAAATGTAAAGAGAACCAAAATCATGTTAAATAAGCCAGATGCACTTAAATGTCTTACCAAATGATTCAGGGATCCTGTATGATGATGTTGCTTCAATCAGCAAAAATACCAAGATTAGAGCAAAGGTCTTCATGGTTGTGTATCCAGTACCTTACTAACCAACCTTTGCTGTACACAAGGTCTTTTTGTCTATGGAGAAAAATCAATCAATATAAATAATTATATCAATTCAAAAGATTCGTTACTCTAGAATATTCCGGTCTTTGTTAGTAAAACGCTAACAAATAGGAAGTGATTAAAATATTTCGTTATATTGTTTCGTTGAAGATCCCAATTTGATAATTACTTTTGAATTCTCTTTTATGTACCTTGAAAGCCTCGTAGCGATTGGTAAAGGAGCTCTTTTTGTATTTCTCCTTTCTTCTCACTCTTCTTCTTCAGGTATCAGTTACCAGTCGCAAATAAACGTGTGTTCAAATGTTTAAATATATGTCGCTAAACCTTTTTTTATAGATCTCAATATTTCATAATTTAACATGCCCTCAGCTAAAATGTCTTTTTTGATGCATGGTCTTTATCATTATCACTTTTGCACGTGTGGCTTAAAATCGAAATTCTCACCATTAAAAAATGAACAATAAGAGGTAATCTTCCTAAAGGAACCGAAAATAACCATTAAGACAGGCCAATTAATAAGGTGAATAGTTAGTGTGACTTAATTGAATACCTTTTTAGATCTTGTTTTTCCTTATCAAAAGTTTTCGACTTAAGAATGGGAATTCAGTTCAACTATGGTAATGGTCTGAAGAACGATTATTTTCATTACGAAGAACAAAGGTGTTTGGCTGTTTAATACTTAACTTTAATCAAAAAGACTACACATGTATTTTTTGTATTGGAAATATATAGGACCGGTCATTAGAATGGCTTTTATAATGAATTCAAGGTTTCATTCGTGGGTATGTCGTAACTTATTAATGATCCGTTACTGAAGCGTCGGTGTTACGTCAACGTCGTTTATGAAGGTAATTTAGCCTTAATGAACAAAACCTCAATGCATCATCCTACCCCTAATTTTCTACGTTCGTGCCAAGTTAAGACTAACCGAATTTCAAGTATTCTTAATTCCTGACTCTAATGTGGAATCCACAGCACTGTTAATAAAGCCGAATTATTAAAATTATTCTCACAAACTTACGTTACTTCGGTAAGTAATAAAGCACGCAGGAAGTGGTGTAAGCACTAAAGAATGCCGGGTAAGGAGAAGCACAGCCTACAGGTAAAACTCGACTAAAAGCTGTTTTGATGTTATTAAGCGTTGTGAAAATTGATAGTTCTTAATGTGTCTAATTGCAACCTATTATTCTTCAGCAAACCATTTTTGCCCACCTAACGAAAAGCTTCTGAAATAGCTATGGAAATGAAAAGGAATTTCCTTATCGTTATCTAAGCCGCCGGATAAGGGTACGCCAAATAAATAACTTTCAATGGTGCTTTTTCAGTTGTTTGTGGCCCAAACAAATCAATAAAAACTTTCATTGAATATCAGAATTTTTAAAAAGAAACTGATAAACGCACTAATTTAATCATTAACTCGTCTAATGTGAGAGGTACACTTATTTAAAGCACCATCTAATTAGTGTATTTGTTTGCTATTTTGGCAAGACTGTGTTGTTTCTTGATAAAGAAAATCGCGTTTCCAATAAAGACATACCAATTGCAGCAACGTTCTCATACAAAAATAAAATAAATAAGATGATTATATATAATAATAATAAACTAAAGGAATTATTCGGAAATGGAAAATATTCCCCTCGATAATTCCCAGCATAATAGCGGTACAAACACGTAATTTATATTTTAACCAAGGTCTTCCGGATGATTATTTTTTGATGAAACTATTCTACAAAAATATCCTTTTCTTTTTTTAACTCCATAATTAATTCCTATTTGTTATTTGTTAGTTTTAATTTCATGGGACGACTTTTTTTGCAATTTGGTGTAAATCTTATCTTAACACTAATGTTAGGGACCTATTATGTTATCTCCGAGGGGCGGAAGTGGGAAGGGAGAAGGGAGATTTCTCATTCGTCGGAGCGCGTATTGTAAACTGAATTGCAAAACCAGAACTTCGTTGTAATTGTTCCTTTTATTTATGAGTCAAAGGTGTTGCTCTGCTTTTGAAGTAATAACGGTGTTTCATGACTTTCTTTAAAGAGAGACAAGTGACACAATATCAATCCCTAAAACAATTAATGAGCGTGATAAAATCTGAAAATCATAGAAGTCATTATTTTGTTTTGATAGCCGTAATTTTGACAGTATTTCAGTTAACATTGGGACTATTTTGATAAATAAGTAATAATTAGGTAAACTACTATGTGTTTATTCCATAGACGGCTTTGCTGTAAAAACGGCACAAAAAGTCTTGGGACTTTAGATGAAGATAAAGACTTTAAGATTATTTTAATCTGCGCGTGCTGGGTTTTGGGGAATATGACAGGATTTACCTAATTAAAACTTTTTCAGTTAACTAAGAAAATTGAACAAAAAATGCAACGTTTGAACTATATTTGTCTTATGTGGGAAAAGACAAGAACTATTTTTCTTATATTCATACTGAAGATGACTTTCAGTCGAAAGTGTTATATTTCGAAAACCTTTTTTAGAGACATCTTTCTATCACATCCTTGTAAATACATATTTTTCTTCGGTTTTAAAGGATTGATACAATTAATAAAAGATTACATTTATTCATTTTATAACTATGTTAGTCCAGAAACCTTCTGTTAGTGAAAACCAAAAAGAGATTGCGATAGCTGATATATTAGACAAAGGTTGCCAGCTGCTCCAGAATGTTTGTCACAGCTTTTTGTCATTAATTTAACCCTTTCGATACATTGCCATTGGTAAGAGTTTTAGAGTTTCGTTAACGGCAAACGTGAAACGTATCAGTCGTACCGAGTGAAGAATTCTTTAAAATTAGTTTTAAAAGAATCACAAAATTTCTAAGTTGTAAATTGTCCATGATCAGCAGGATCCGCCATCTGTCCATCATCATAAATTCTCTTGTTTTCAGCAAGCTGTACTATTGTTCCAGTGTATGGTCAAGCAGTAGTAAGAGTAACATCTCAGTCTAAACTCCAACTTGTACAGAATTTCGCGGAGCGTATTCTTTCTGGGAAAATGAAATACGAGCACATAACCCCAACATTGAAGCAACTTAAGTTATTACCTATTGTGGACACATTGCACTTACGAGATGGATTGCTAATGTTTAAATGCATGAACTCCTTGGCTCCTGATTACCTCTTGTCTATGTTTGTCAAGCGTTCTGATGTTCACTCAAGGGACACTCGAAAGAAAGGTGACCTACAAATCCCTAAGTGTAGAGCAGCCACTGGTCAACAGAGTTTCTATTACAGAGGTACTAAAATTTGGAACAGCATGACAACCTCAATCAAAGGCTCAAAGTCCACAAATGCTTTTTAAAGCCTCCCTTAAAGAACTACTTTTAGATCGTTTAGACATGACCTAAGACTTTATCTATATAGTACAACCAAGGGCGCTAGGGCAAAAATTGGTGTAATTTTTAGCCGTTAGACTCTGTTATATTGGTGTTTTTTAAACGTTAGAAACTGTTTAAACTGTTACGTATCTGTACTGCTATGTGCTGGCTTGATTTGTTCAGTTTTCCCGTCTATATACGCCAAAAATATTGCTGTGACCAACGGTTCAATCGTACATAACGAACTACTGTATCCTATACCTGCCTCGTGACCGCTTATGTAAGCGTACGTGTCGGTTAATAAGTTAATAAGTTAATCCAAATCCCCTAGAATAACCAAGAATGAACATGAAAAGAAAGAGAAAAAAAAAAAGAAAATACTTCAATATAAAACTCACGATATACGAAGGCCCAAAGGTTCAAATTTGAATAATTCTTTGAAACTACCTTTAAAGGGGCACTTTATTGCTCCAAAATTAAAACTCTTTCATTCGAGCTGGAACTTTGCTGAAATAATCTTGAATACATTAAGAATCACTCACTGAAATATCTTTCTGATATTCGAAAGGAAATGGCCAAAATTTTACGATTTATTTTTGTCCGCTTTTAATTTCTTTTACTCACAGAACAAGGCAATTCACAGGCAAGCTTTCAGAGTACTCGGGTTTAGAAGGGTAAAGATTTTTCCTGCGAGAACAGAAATATAAAGGAGAGAAAGCTAGAGCGAATACGAAACCTGAAAAAAAACACTCATATTACCTAAATAACACCATCAATCAACACAAAACAAAGAGTTTGGTAGTGTTTATTGAGCGCAGTCCTTTCTTAACATAAAACGAACAAGTCAGCCTTGACCCAATGGAGTTTCATTAAGCATGACGTCGATTCTAGTGAACGACTTTCGGTACGAAGGTTTTCATACAAAAGATTTGTTATTCATGATCAAAATAGGCCATTTTACAGTTCCGTTCAGTGACCACGAATAATTCACGAAACTCCAACCTTGACTTGGAACTATTACTCGTGTTCACTGAAAGGAGCTGTAAAATTGAGTATTCTGCTCGTTTCAGGAGGAGAATAAGTCTCAAATAACATTTTGCCATTATTTTTAGACTCTGCAAGGAATTGGATCCTAATACTAACATTAAAACTAAATTCTCTGACGAGAGACTAATGAGATCACACTATGCGATCGGTAATTGAATTTCAGTTTGTCGTCTTAAGAAATAAAATATCTGTATTATAATATTTTTTTACATTGTAAGGTATGCAAGGAGCATCGCGCATGGACTGACAGTCCTCGCTTGAGTGACCACGAAACAATGACTCCAAGTTTGGGTTAGACTTGATGGGTAATCCACAACGGGCAGAACGAAGCCTGGGAGTGGATGAACAAACAATGAATAGTGAGATAAAACAAAGAACGCAGCTCACATGTAGGACAATACACATTGTTCACCATAATCCATGCTTTCTTCGTTTTTGTTATTTTATCCAATCCCAAGCTTTGTTCTACCAGTGGGCATCGACCCGACTTGATAAAATACGGTAAAATGGACACACCAAGTCCAAACTCGATTTGTAGCCATTGTTTCGTGGTATAAAGCATATAATAAAGAGGTAAAATAATACTATCCATTGAAAATAATAATAAATACAATAATCTTATAAATTAATCATAACTCGAATACAAAATTACGTCACCGAAAAGGTGAGAATTACATCTTGTCAGCTTATGACAAAATTCATTTTAAATTTTAACGCAATGTTATAATTTGGTACGTTATTTATTAATTAATATTTAAAGTAGTTGCTATTAATTTCTTAGTACAAAGCACCAGAACTCGTCCTCCAAGAGAACTGAAACTGAAGCGAGTTCAGAAATGAGAAGACACAAAATATTTACTTTTTAAATAAATTTTGTGAACGACTTTCATTATTCTGAATAGAGAAAGAAAGACATTTCTTTTGTTTCAAATGGCTTCTTTTATAAGTTTTAACTCCGTGAGAAATTCAAAGCAAAATTCAAATCTTATCATTTAGTCAATTTGGGAAGAAAAAGATTCCCAAAACGTTTTAAATTTTCACTAAGAAAAGTATTTTAATGGTCGTGATTTTCATATTTAATATAATGAATTATTATAATGCTTCCAGAAGAGGACTAAAGCCTCGCTGTAGGGGTATTTAACGATTTATAATGGGTATGAAATTTGTTTTTCATGTTAACACGGATTCACTCCATTCATTGTCACGATCATTTCTGAAGGTAGTCTACCTTCACTTTGTTTTAAAGTGCGTTTTCACCAAATGCACCCTTAATCTTAAAATTGTCTTGATTTCGAAGCTAACACGGAAATGCAAAAGAAATGTCACAAATTCCATCCAGGGTTCAATCAAAAACTTTGTCGGGTTGAAAAGGTTGAATTATTGAAGCTAAGACCAAAGGGTCTTCTGGGTAAACAGTTAATTAGACCTACTTTATGCATATTGCAGTGTTGCAGCTATCAAATATTGATGAAAATTAGAGAACAAAGCCTTTTTCGCACTCTTCATGTATATGTCTGTATGCAAACATTCTCCAGATGCCCAGGATATCGACTACTCGGAATACCCCTCGATCTTAGCTTTCGCGGTTGAATATTTTCAACCCGATAGTGGTTTTAAAATTTTGGTGTATAAATAAGCACTAGTTGCAGAATTTCGACAAAGCAGGCCGAATCTGAGTTTGACATGAACACCCATGTAGTTCTTACCAGTTAATAAGAGTCAGTGATTCCCGACCTACGTATCCTGTCTATTTTAATTCTGCAAAGAAGTTTTTGGATTAATTAGCGGGTTGCGATAGTCGTCAATTAAAGAAAGTTCCACTGCGTAATGGTGGCCTTCACGGGGAGACATTCTACCTATTTGTCGCCTGCTTCTTCACTCTCCTGTGAACCTGTAAACGTCACTTGAGGATAAGTAGTTTCCACCGTTTTCTTTTCCTTTTTAAGAATAAATACCTGAAAATAAGATTCCTTCGTCAGAATGGCAAAAAGAATGGAAATTTTTCCATTTCCACAATTAACCAAATGGGAACGCATGATAATTTTTTAAAGGGACGAATGATAATTTGTTTTTTGACATGCGGGAGTCCAGTGACGGAGCAATAACACTTACGATATACAACATTTCTTGGGCAGAAGCACAATTTTAGCTTTAGCTCGATTCAAAACTATATCATAAATGTAGGCCATTTAAGATATCAGTTTCGTCGATGTTTTAAGATGTTGTGTAGCGAGGGTTTTAAGAAACTAAAAGTCCCCATGGTAGTTGCCTGCTCGTGGCCTTGAGAAGAAAAGCCCTAATGGTTAACTGTCGCACAGGCGACCGAATGTCTTCAGGAGGGAACATCAACAACAGTTTCAGTTACGAATAGCCCCTTTTCTCATAACGTAAATACCGCTGCCTCTTGTGACTAAATTCATATTTACATAGGTTTATCCTCGTTTTGAGAGCAAATCATTTGCAAAAGCCAACCGTAATCTAAACAATGTGCAAGTCATAGCTTTGAATAATAACAATGTTTCAAAATCCCACCACTTTTAATGACATTCATGAATAGCTGAACTTATAAACGAGGATGAACCTGTAAAAAATGAGTCTGGGGTCTTCAAAAACTGCGTTTTGCAAAGCTATGTTTACTTTAGTTTAATTTAACTTGAATTAGTTTGACTTTCATTAAATGGCTAGAATAGAAATTAGTTTCGTTAAAATGTAAATATACCATGGGTTTCCTACCCCCCCCCCCCCCCCCCCCAGCTACGTAAATATTAATTATGTAGATAGATAATTGGAAAAAAGTTCAATTTCATTAGTTAGTCAATATTGATATTTATTATTGATTATTATACGCATCGAATACAAAACTGAAGTATCAAAAGCGCTCGAGGGGAAGATACGAACTTAGACACTAATTATTACATGATAATTTAAAATAACTTCATACCTGATCTTCCAAATCTTGAATAGTCTTGGCCATATCATCAATTAGCTGATTAGATTTGACATCTCTTAACCTATGTTGTTCTATTTCTGCCTGCATAGTTATTATCTTCATGTCTCTTGCACTCGGCTGTTTGTTGCATTCTCGTTTGGATAATTCACTGACAACGTGGCTCTAAAAGAAATAAAAAGTTTGAAATGCGAATAAACCAGTAGCAAGAGGAGCATTGGGTGATAAGGACGGACAACTCATTTTTTTCCTATTTTCAAAAACGTTCCGATAGGGTTGGTACCAAATGTTGTTCCTGAATCAGTTTTAAGGTTTTAGCTTGACAACACTGCTGTATGTTATCATAGGATACAATATGCTATTAGACCATTTGCATAACTGAACTAATCATATGCAGAAATTAAAACAAGAAAGCCTCCTTTGTGTGAATATCTAAAAACCACCATACCATTGACTCTGAATACTCACTGTTTATCATTGTCGTAATCATAAGACATGCACTATAACCATGTGATATTGTATACGAAACCGCTTTATATAATTACCTTAAACATGGTCAGTTCTTCTATCCTTAGGTTAGCTTCTGTTAATGCTGCACTCGTGTCTTTATCATGACGTTTCGTTACAGCCAGTGCATTCCGTAACGCGTAGATCTCTTCTTGTTCTTGAGCGCGTGTTACTTGACCCTAATGGATACGATAAACAATATGCATAAAATCAACTTCAAATTGTAGCCTCCAGTTTGAGCGAAGAGATGTTATAAAATATTTTCCTTGTCAGTCCCCAGCGTTTTCATAAATTTACTTCAATCCTCTAAAGGGTTCAGATATTTTAAACTGAGATTTAACAGCATTCTCGAGGTCCTCACTCGAACAAGGGCGGGGATGAAGGACCAAATAAAAACAAAATCCATATAAAGAAACAAAGACAAAAAAATAAAGTGCCACTTACTTGAATAAGCCTATCAGCTAGGTTTGAACATTCCTGGGACGGTTAAAACAAGAATTAATAATCATGGTTTAAGTCAATTTTAAGGTGTTTTTGTGCTTTAGTTATATTTAATGAACATACTAATGTTCTTGTTGAAAGCAAATGTAAGTTTTCGAAAATTTTATCTTTGAAGAAACGGATTTAAATCTTTAAGAATGAGTATTAAGAAGAAATTGACCACGTAAGTTAGAAATTTCCCCATTTGACCTGACACACCCCTATTGTTTCTAACTAAAAAGTTTTTAATCTATGTAAATTCTTTCGGTTATAAATCATGGATGGTGTGCGCTGGAAATGCGCCGCCTTCCAGCCACTATTGTCGGTTATGGGCTCAATCCCTGGATCAACCATAGTTTGCTTGTTGGTTGTGTATCTTGTGTTTCTTGGATAGTTCTCCGGATTTCTGGGTTGCTTCACATGACTTCTTCTAAATTCCAGGAAAAACCGAGCGCTTTTGGACACCGTTCACACTAATTCGCTTTCGTTGAAAACGCATACTTTTCAATGCATTTTGGCCTCGCTCCACACTAACGTGATAAAAAAATGCTGAGCCTATACAAAACGCATGCATTTGAAAAAGCGCTCTCTTACTTAGGAGTCTTTGGTTTAGGAAACTGAGCAAATACTTACGGTCTAATATATCACATTTACATTCAAAGCTATCTATAAAAAGGGTTTTGAAGATTTTGTTGCATGTTGCAAACAGCTTGAAAGTATTCATATCTAAATAATGTCAACACAAAATGGAATAAAAGTGCAGACAAAGTTTGGTAAAATTGCATATCGTTGTGACCTTCCCTGATTGGAGTCCCATCTCCCATAGTGCATTTTACGGGCTTTGCATGCAACAGGCAACAAAGCCTTCACCAATCTTTTTGAAAGAGCTTTTTGGTTTGCTACCTGTTCTAATTCGTCTATTCTTTGCATCAGTAATCTGTTTTCCGTTTTCAAACGACGAATTTCCTCATTATCTTCTGCTTCTTTATGTTTTACTCGAGTATATTCTCTTTCTAGTCTGTAAAGAGTAAAAACGCTATATTTCAGCATCTTATTATAATAAAAATGGATAAAAGTGAGAGCAAACAGATACACGACATAGAAGAAAACATAGTAGTAAAAATGCAGTGTTTAAGGTGGAACCAAACTAATTCA
Source organism: Actinia equina (assembly GCA_011057435.1). NCBI lineage: Eukaryota > Metazoa > Cnidaria > Anthozoa > Actiniaria > Actiniidae > Actinia > Actinia equina. Next base: position 53,271 of record WHPX01000167.1, on the reverse strand, counting down.
GAGCGAATTTTGGACAATTTATTCTCGCTCGCTTCGCAAAACTATTGCGTCAATTTAACTGTATTTTCCATATAATGTGCTTGGACTATCCTAGATTCTAACAGTGTATTTTATTTTAAGATTTTTTAAATGTTTAGCCTATTACGGCCGAAAATCAAACAGTGCTATTTTTAGTTTTTGGCTTTTTTCTCCTCATCCCCAGGTACGCATTTTCTGAAATTTGTGCCATAGGCCTAAAACATAATAGCGCTCTCCATTCGCAAACGTTCACAAAGCATTAGCTTCAATCGTGAAAATTTAACCCCCGTTCACACTGATGTGTTTTTCGTTTGAAAACGCATAATTTTTGATGCGTTCAGCTTCGCGTCGTCATTAAGATGGAAAAACATACATTTGAAAAACGGATGCTTTCGAAAACGCTGTCGAAAACGCTCTACCATTATATTTTATATTTACAGCATAATATTACAACCCTCAATATTCACATGTTGATTATTATGGCGGGAGAAAAAGCAGAGCACCTGAAGAAAAACCCTCGTGCGTGAAATCGCATTACAGTGGACGTAGACGGAGAAGTCAGTGCATATTATTATTATTACTTATTTCTGAAGGGCACAGAAGTTGCCGATAAATGCTTTCCTCCATCATCACCGAGCGCGCAAGCTATCTGAGTATTAACCTCGACTTTGAATTAAGATGCATCAGCTTAAGTTCCATTGCTATGCAACAAAGATGATTCAGCAAATAGAACTTCAACTCTTCAATTAAACAACTCAGGATACTTAATTTTAACGACAAATACCCTTATTACTTAAACCAACCTTTTCATCTTCTTTGAATTGACCTTAAAGTCAGATGCTACTTTCATTATGGAATCCATGTCTTTTTCATACTTTTCCGGCATTTCTTTTTGAAAATACTGTCAAGAAAAAATGCATAATTTAAGGTTACTCAATGACGATTTTGAGAATGATAGAGTACCCGGAGCCTGTGTTTCCTTTGGCCCGCGGCGAAGAACCAAGGGCTCTGGCATAATCCATTTTGTTGAGACTCTAGGATTTCTTGGACTTCCAGTATAAGAGCGCATGCGTTCATATATAAAAATATATAAAATATTTAAAAAAACTAAAATTAAATTAACGGAATTAAACACAGGACTCTGTTTGAAAGCATGATTTTCTAATTGATTTTGTTTCACTTCCGTAAAATTGGGCGTGCGCCAAAAATGGATTATGCCATAGCCTCGTTCTTCGCCGCAGGCCTGAAGAAACGCACGCTCTGGGTACGAGATTGAGAGTACATATGTTGTACCTTTAGCATAAACTCCATGTCAAGCTGCAACAATTCCTCTTGACTACACAATAAAATGGCCATGATGACGCGAAACAAGCCATCACGACCCTGAAGAGAAGAACAAAAATGAAGAAGCCTAAAAACCATGGAATCCGTTAGTTTCATCAGCGGCAGTTTAGATGCGCGAGGAGAATAATCTTTAACCACTGCAACCATTGTTAATAAAAAAAAGGGTGTCCCTGAGAAACAAAGAACTGGAAACTGGAGTATTATGAAGAGCTTTATCAAACACTCAAAGAATAAATCAACTTAATTTGAGGTCTCTCTTGTTTTATGGTTTATTTGTATGATTGATTGTTTTGATAAGAGTCTAAATGGGAAATGGAAATAAAAAATATTGAAATAAAATATATAAAGTGCAACATTTTGACTATGACTACAAATCTAAGTTTTACCAACTCAGTGACCTGTAGGAAATCGAGGGGGGGAAAAAGGAGCTTGTTGCTTTTTTGCATTGATTTGGAAGCTTTTTTTTTTTAAATCTAAATTTGATATTATAAAAGTATGTTACCTCTGAAATGAAAATGTCCATCACCCTAAAAGCAGAGTTAAGTGGAAAAACAGAAGCGAAAAGAGTCAGAAACCAAGATGATGCATACATAGCAGTATGGAATCCCTGAAAACAATGGAAAAATTAGATCAGTGTTATTGCAGCAATATAAATTGGAACATAAAGGCTTAAAATCATGCATCGCAATAGACGTTAATGTCTGTGCGTAACCTACATTGTAATTGAACATAAAGATCTACCAAAGCCAGCCTTATCTAGTATAGAATGCTCTACTTGTGATAATCGTAGGTTTTTGCGATTTAAAGCCGTTAATACGGGTTTATATTTTCTTCAAATGTACAATATAAATCTGTATTGGTGATTCAAAATCGCAAAAGATAAGCCTTGTATCGCGATTCTCCTATCTCGAGATAATTTAGAGCCGACAATACGGGTTTAATTGACGGCTTTCTCCCGCTCAAACTTATAAAAGCCGCACCGCGATACGATATTTTATTGCAGCAATACTTGACTGTGAATATGTTAGCCTTTCTAAGTCGGCTTGTAGAAATACATTGCATTGTGGGGCCGTTTTGAGGGGTACTTCATCAGTCAGTTGACATTTCATGCATCAAGAACCGAACGAAACTTAACGAAATTAACAGAACAAATAAGGTAAATGGTTTCTCTCACTTTTCATTATCAACAATCAAAAAAGACGCCAAATGAGTATTAATTGGAGCGTTTTCTCATTATAACTGCTCCAAGATGCAATGCGCTGCGCAACTCCGGAAACGATAATAAGCTCAACATTATTGACATCGCATATTGATGGCTGGGTGTATCCAACATTATAAATTAAAATGAAGATTTACTAATGCCACATGTTATATACTATAACATTTTGCGAGATGGATATAGAAGTCAATTATGTTTATCAGTACCTGGGCCTGAAAATGAGCAAATAATTCTGGAAGATTCTCCTAAAAAGAAAGAGAAAATCTGGCAAATGTAACATATGATTATAATTTATGATTTATACAGGGCCCTTTTTACAAATGGATATGATCAAAGGCGTATTACAATGAGTTATGAATATATGAGAGATTGGATACTATGAGGTAACAGAACATCAGATCCAGCCCATGTGTCGGTGTTTTTAGAAAGATTTGAATGCCTGGCTTTTTAAGAAGGCGTACGATGTATCTTAATATTTTATCCTTTTTATTTCCACTAACATTATTATTTTTACCCTTTCCTAATTTTTAATAGATATTAAAATGACTTATAAATATATATAATAATGATTTATAAGTATTAAGATTTATATGTAAATGCGTGTTATTCATTCACTTGGCACCGTTAATCCCCACGGGATGAACGAACGCTTCGCCTACATTTAAGTTGTTTTGTTTTGTTTTTTTCTTTTCTTTTCCCTTTTTTCTCACCTATTGTTGCTTTCTATCCTTTTGTTTTCTTTTTGTTTTATGGCTTGTTTTCTTCTTATTGGTTTGTTTTCTCTATCCTCTACTATATAAACATCTTTCTCACTCTTACTTTCTATTGACTCCGACGAAGGACTAACGTCCGAAACGTCAGTTTTCTATTTTCACTACGGTGTAAAACTTATAAATCTACGATAACTTGTTTCATTAGAAACACCGACGCAGTCCACGCTAGTTTCACTAGCCATCATCTACAGATTTATATGTATTGCTGGATGAGTGTTGATATTAATATTGTTAATATCGTTACAAATGTGAGTGTAAAGCGTTCAGTGTTGAACTCTGTTGAAGGTACCTCCCTTATTTTGCACTGAGCATTTTTCTGCGAATGTAAGTAAAAGCATGGAACTAACAAAGTTTAGGGATTTTTCTTTCTGAAACTAAATAAGAAACATGTTCAAAACCGATTTTCAATTTTGATCTTTTTTTTATCTGACTCACCCCAGTCTCCCCACGGAAAAGTCTCAGTTTTCGACTTTTTTGATATGTTTTTTTATTTCAAGATAAATAAAAAACGAGAATGGTGACCCCCATTTTTTATTTCAGATTTTTGATGAATTCGATGCTCGTCATTATATATCAAAAAATAATGGAATGTTTATTGGATAGATATTTTGATGGGAATAGTTGACATGTGCAATTTTTGGACGTTCGTAGAGGCGCACATACCTGCCTTTTTCAATAATAATTCAAGAATCATAGTCATCCAATGACTTTGATGGATTTAATAGAATAATTTATCTAGTAACCTTCAAATTATGAGTACGTTTTGTTATATGAAAGTACTTTAAACTGATTACAGGTTCTTGATTACAACTTCCGGTTGCTACCGCATTTCACTATAAAACCTATAAATTGAAATATTTGGAGAGCATCTAGCGAAAAAAACGAGAATGGTGACTCCATCTTTTTATTGCAGTTTTTAAATGTTCCTAACATAATTAATGTCCATGTAAAGTTTCAGGAAAAGTTATAAGCAAGATTTCTTTCAAGGGAATTACGTTAAGGAATTAACGCTATATAAATTATAATATATCATTATTATATAGGTATAGGCACTGTGAGGGTGTTCACTGCTAGGGTTTAATTACTTTTTCATTTCTTCTTTTACGTCCTTTGATATATTGGTTAGTCATGATGAAGGTGTGGAGAGACGGGTCCGTCACTTAAAGTGATCATCCGAGCCAATCGAAAGACCAACCATTTGTAGATGTAATTACAAAGGCAGCACTTTCTTCTCGGGCTGCGTTTACATTGTACTGGACGAATTTTAAACCGGTCGAAAATCTGACCGGAGGTTCACGGACGTTCTGTTTACAGTTTAAAAAAAAAAGGTCGAATACTGAATACTGCATACTGAATAGTGCATTCCAAGACCAAACCTACATGTAGTCAGTAGCATATTGTTTTAGATCGAATACACTTAAAATAGAATAACTAATTTTATAATTATTATTAATCCTACTTTAGACAATGTCACTATAACCCACAATGCACTTCGGCCTTGGTATGCACTTTTCAGTATGCAGTATTCAGTATTCAACCTTTTTTAGAAATAGCTGTATACGGAACCAGATTAAATTTGCAAAACTAGGCGTACGCCCTATTGCCCCGTGTGAACGGAACCTCTAACCGTACAATTTATTTAGCTGTTAAAAATTCGTCCGGTACCGTGCAAACGCAGCCTCAGCTATTTTTAGACCTTGAGTGTTTGTTCGGCTGGGGCCTGAACCCACAACCTCCCGCACAACAGTGCGATGCTCAACCAACTGAGCAATCGAGTGGCGGTCATAAAATATTAGTCTATTAGCTCACGAGAATGATTCCCACAAAATTACTTCCGTCAGTATGCTTTTCTGTGTTTTCAAACGTCGTATCATCGTATCATTGTATACAGAACGTTTTATTCAATTAGGATAAGGATAAGGATAATTTATTTGACATCAATAACACAGGGAGTGGTCGCCGAATCTCCCGAGCCTGGGGCTCATGTTTAAAGTGCTTGACAATACCAGGGATTACAATAAATTATGAAATATACTTAGAATAAATAAATATATATTAAATTGAGTTAAATACATAGACTTTATGAACAAATTGAAAAAAAGAAAAAAGAAAAGGAAAAAAAGAAAGTTGAAAATTTACTCACTAGCACATTATAGCCCCGAATACGTACCTGTAAAAAATTTTCTAGTTGATACATGCATAAACCTAATTCTGCCATCGTGGGTTTAAAGATTTCTCTCATTCGATAGTCTTGCATTAGTTTAACTAAGACGCAAAATGCTTCTTCCTCAGGCATCTAAGTGAGAAGGGAAATAGGAAAAGAAGAAAGAAAAGATAGCTTTATTTAAAAAGAAATCCAATTTTAATTTTAAGAAATATTGATTACTGATTATCGGCATGTGAAAAACGGGACAAAAATATATGAATCCTGGCAAACGTAGATTAGTAAAAATAATATTGGGACTTTGCAGGGACAGAAAGGATCGTTAGAAAAGAAAGATATCGTGGAGTCGTAGAGCAGGGCTAAGTAGAGCTATTTTGTGTTTTTTAAAATGACAAATATATTTTCATACCTGCATCAGTAGAATTCCTACGATAAAGGCACTGCCTTGACAATAACCTACTTCCTTGTCGTATACTGAATATGCCTACAAAATATATAAATAAATAAAAAACAAGTTTTTGATGATGACGGAACAGCATCTAATAGGATTTACCATTCCAGGGGACTGCAATATGCCTAACAGGTTTTATGATAAGCCAGCCGACAAAACAAATAAAATTTTAGAAGTTGATTTTTGAAGCGGGAGGAGAAACCGGAGAACCCGGAGAAAGAAGCACTTGAAGCACAAGAGAGAACCAACAAACAACCCTACTCACACATGACTCCGAGACTGGTAGTATTGGTCACAGGCGGGGCATTAGAAGCACACACCACTCGCACTTTCCTACATGTAACACCAGATATCACAGAATGGTCACTATTCAGTTATGTCCAGTTACGTCACGCAAGATACACGCAAGATTCATCGACATACCTTTATAACGTTGAAGAGTGTTCCTTGCCCGACGCCATCTTTATCTTTGAAGAATGAATGATCAGGAAAGGTGCGCGCAATGTCCCGTTTGATCATACGCTCACATGCTGAATTAGTCTGTTAAAAGATCAGAATACGGATTTGATAACAGATGAGTAACGGGTGTGTGACCAGGGAGAGGGAGCATGCCAAAACACATGCTATGCGGAGTTTACAGACGCCTTAGGCCCTCCTGACCTCTTGTATGCGCCATTGCAGGAACTCCTAAATGAATATATATAACTACCCAACTAAAAGATAACGCAATATGAGCATATTTCACCGATGTTACTTTTGCTAAAATACCTTTATGAGTTTGGGGTATTCATCTTTTAGTGGGGAGTCCCTTGCACCACAGAGTAGTTGCCACACCAGTCCTCGCAGGGCATTAGGAATTCCTTTCCGCACCATGTCTCGGACGTTTTTAGGTTTCTTCTTCACAGCATACTCCCAGTTACTCATCAATTGGCCCCATTCGAGGTACACATCATCTCCTTCATCACAAATCTCATCACAGTTTTCTGGTGTTTCGGGCGTCATTGGTTCGCCTGAGCCACTTTGAACTGACCATCGTTTGGGAGTGTCCGGAATTGAGGTTAGAGCACGTGAATCGTTCGTTAATAATCTAGAAAAAAGTTTGGATACATAAAACATATAGGTAGGACTCATTTCCGACACTGATATTGATAAATTATATAATCATAAGATATTAACGAACATTAAAAATATCAGGAACTAGACAAAGATGATTACACAGTAACGCAAATTGTCATGACCAATCACTGACAATAAATCATTGTACAATGACCACTGAATTTTCCTCTAGCTAATTAGCGCCAATTTTGCTTCTACAAAATGAAGAAGTAAATAAATGAAATAATGAACAATGAGAGAATAATGAATAATGACGGTCTAAAAATGCATTGGAATGATGAATTATTGCACCCCAAGGGATTGAAACCCAATGAAAAAATGGCAAATTGAAAAAACAATATTGAACAAGAAAATAATAATAATAATAATAAATTATGGGAACAAATTGAAAATGAGCAATAAATTTTTTAAAATTTTGTTTTTCGGAATAATAAATAATTATTCTTCAATGATCGTATTGTTGTAATTCCAAAGTAGTTTTGTTAGACACCGGTGTAGACCAGTGTGTGTAGACAGATTGTGGGGAGGGGGAGATGCTGCAACCCGCAGACAATCATTTTTACTGTGACTGTTTTTTTTGCTTCTTGTAAAAATAATCAAATATATTTAAATCTAAAGGATTATTTATACGACATGAACTATTAGTTTAAAGCTTTTATCAAATGGCTTCCAAAATAATTTGAAATTTCGCGTTTCAAAAATGAACTAATCTTTTATGAATCATTAACTGAAGCTGATTATTCTTTGATTTATTTTAAAACCGAAAGAGTCACAAGTTATTATTTTATCATAAAATATCATATCGAGTTCCACACGCGAGCATGCTCTTTAGCCTAATAAATATTTGAGGGCAATGACTATAAACATTACTGCTGGTTTTGTTTTCTTTCCTTCGAAAATTACACTGCTATTAAAATCTATTTGAAAAAGAAAATTCCAAACTGCTTACACATGTTATAAGCGACATAATAATACAGTTTTACTAAAATGTAAATTACGAGCAGAAGTACCGCTGCGCCTTATTGGAGATTGGCCTAATTAAATAAGGTTTTACGTGAGGATTACGAAATTATTTGAAACTATAACCATTATATATCACGGTTTACCGTATTCAACTTTCAAATGCTTCCTCACAATCATTCAATTATGCACCGCTTTTAGCCGAAATGTTGTCAGTATTTAATTTACCTTGGTAAGGTTTTTGCCTTGTTCGAGGCTGAGTTTCTTCGTTTCATTTTAAATTCCATGAAAACACAGCTTTATAAGGAACTCATACTCAAGTCATCTTATTAATGCTCATTGCATTTTTGACGTGTCAGATATTCTAAACCAGGGATCGTGTAACGAAATGCCAACAATATATCTGATACATCTGCTTCAGGATTGGTCAATAATTACCGAGGTTCTTTACTTATATGCTCACGCATAATTAAATAGAAAAAGGTCATTTGGGAGCCCTAAATGTTCTCAGGAGTGCGGTGGGTGGAGGGGGGGGGGCTTATTTTTGGGAAGGTAAGTTAATGGAGGCCTGGTAATATTTTCATTACACATTGGGGGTAAAGTGGGGAACCCACGTTCAAAAATCAGGGGTTTTAAAATACCTCAAAATCTTTTCGTCATATTACATGACCCTTCTATAATGCTCGGGGTAACGGGGGGGGGGGGGGGGGGGTATGTATTTTGCCAGAATTTAAGTAGTGGTATTCTGCTGGGATTATAAAAGGGGTACCCTGCTTATGACAAAAAAGCTGAAGTTTGTTGTAGACCCTGTATATGACAAAAGATATAATTTAATGCACTGAGTTCCTGTTTCAATCATCATGTCATCTCGCTTTTCGTTTTTTATGACCATAATAACCAGTTTTGGTCAATACAAAAGTGGAAAGCCTGAATATGACAAGACACTCAGAAAGAACTTGGAACTTGAATGAAATTGTATACCCTGTTTATGACAAGAAGCTTGAAAAACAACACCCTGTTCAGAGGATCATCCCTGTTTAGTCCATATATGGGAGAAGAAACCCCCCCCCCCCCCCCCTCCTCGGATGAAAATATGTTAATGAATGTGATGTCATAGAGTGATTTTATTTAACCTGTGAAAGAAAAAGGACTATATAGTTAGTACTAGTTGATAAAAAACAACTAGCACTGATAAACACCAAATTCATAATGAACATTGTGGCTATGACCATGATGTTAACGAAGCAGATACTAATCCCATTGTTTTCTTTTCTGTTTTTCTTATATCTGTGAATGTTAGTACTAGTCACTAATATTTATATGACTTTGCTGCATGAGCGAAATTAAAGATACAACACCAAAACTTTGTGTTGACTTGCAAGTCATTTTAATTGAGTCCTGTGTGTCTGTTTTTAATTGCTGAAGAATCATTATATTTTGGAGTGAGTTCATTTCACAGCTATACATAGGTTATTCACTAGCTAAGGAGGTTACGAATCTTAAAAACTGTACTGTTTAAGGTCTTGAATACAGGATCCAAAGCTGTAGGCTAAGTTTTGTTTTCAAGGATGATGACACAGTTTATCCAATCGTTTATCCATATCTGGGTTGCCTTTTGGCTGGTAAATGACTTTTTTAATTTATTTACTTTTCTATTTTTTTAAATATTTTGTTGTCGTTTAACAATGCCGTAACCAAAGATACCAGAACAAGGTCATAGATAGAAAATATCTCCTCCTCCAACAGCCAATCAAAAAAGCATTATTCTTATAATACTGGGCTGGAAATAAATAAAGCCTAGTTATTTCAATTAAATATCAGGATATCAATTATAATTTGGTTAATTCCCTAACCAGTGCTTCATCCCAGCTTGGTACATTAATCAAAATTTTTATTGTTTCATGCATATATCTTGAAGGAAAGCATTTTATGTGTTTAATGGCACTGGTGTGTGATCAATCTATGTTTGGTTACATACAGACTGAACTATAAAATGCTGTAATTTGGGATGAATATTTTGTCTTTTTTGTCACCAGGATATCAAACATAATTTGGTCAATTCCATTGCCAGTACTTCATCCAAGCTTGGTACATTAATCATAATTTTTATTGTTTTATGCATATATCTTGAAGGAAAGCAATTTTATGAGTTTAATGGCACTAGTGTGTGATCAATCTATGTTTGGTAATACAATACAGACTGAACTATAAAATGCTGTAATTTGGTGCAGTTAAAAATTTTGTCTTTTTTTGCCACCAAAACTGAAACTTTGGTATGCTGCTTTTCGTTCACATCAGCGCAAGGCTCATATTTTAAACAAAGGCTTATGTGACTGGTCAGGGTAGCTAGTTGAAGAGATTCCACAGGTAGTAAGTGATTGTATGTGTGAGACAGACCTTTATAAGGCTCTAAGACCTCATAAAAAAGTGGATGCACCTTTATCTGTGATAAAGTTATCCTCACTGCACTAGTATTGTTTGTACAAAGAATACATATAAGGCAATATTTATAATCATAAAGATGTCATCCTCATTATATCAATATACCGCTGTTCCCTCCACTTGCCAAACAGACTATGAAATACCTGGATAGCTTAAGCATGAGTGTTGTTCAGACATACAGTGCCTTTCCTTGAAGCTTAAGGCGATCAGATAAGTTAAATGTTTTTAAAATAAAACTGTCTTAAAAATAAATCAAATAATTGTGCATGGTGTGGCTGGGGCGGGTTACATGCTTGAGCCTCATAATCATTTAATTTAAACCTTGATATTGATAAACATGCATAGTTATCATAAATAATACATTGACTAGTACATCTATCCTAAGCATCAAAGCTACACACAAAAACCCAAAAAACCATTAAGTGGAAAAAAATGGGAACATGTGACCCCAACCAAGATCTGCCCTTAGGGGTTTAAGGGTCACAAACCATAATCAATATGTATAGCTGACATACAATATTAGAAAAAACAATGAAATAGTGCTAAAGACCTAAACTCTTTATGTCACTGAGTTAATTTGGCCAAACTAAATAAAATAAGTGTGTTCCTGTTGCATGGAAAAAAAAATTGGGGTTGGTAGGTCAGATTTACTTACTGGGAACCCTGTGGTGCATTTGGGAATAGAAAAAATATTAGGGTGGGCAAAAATCAGCAAGAAAATTAAGGTCGGTCGCGCAACAGGAGTTCACACTTATCTTTTTGTTTGGCCTTATCTACTGTTTCTAATACATACAAGGGGGGGGGAGGGGTGGCTATGCATTACACTGGGAAGAGTTTAAAAAAAGGGAATAATTTTAACATTCTTAAAATCTATATGTCAAGTCCATGTTATGTCTATAATAGTTATGTTTCTGTAAATATTTATATACACTATTGTGCTGTTTATAACTGTCAATACAATTTATGATTAAGGTATTACTGTCATCACACATTTGGCTTACAGGTTTATTTAGAATAAAACCCAATATACAGCATGATATGTAATGCACTTTAAACATTGTGTTCAAAGAGAAAAAAGAAAAAAGTTGGAACCAAATTTGTTAAAGATTGGGTTGTCCTAAAATGAACAAAAATAAGTACCTGTAATCATATTAGGTTGGGGTTTAGCTGCCCCCCCCCCCCCCCCACCCTAGAAAAAGAGTAACTATAAACCTGTGGACATAGCAGGAAATTCTAAAGATAAAATCCACACTTGAATTCACTATTCTTTTTGGGAGAAGGGTCATGACGAGTGAAGAAAAGAAAGTCATATAGATAAAAAATATAATTGATATTGCATTAAGAGCTCAAGAAATTGTTTAAAAAGGCAGAGCTCAAACCAGTAAACCGACATTCTCGATTCAATGGATACAAACAGTACCAAGAAGTGCAATGTCTATTGTCTCATTTTCTTCTCTTGTTTAATCAGTGCTATTGATTGCAAATGAATATAACATACGAACTAATCCACAGATATAGTGTTTGCACTCTACAAGTCTTTAAAAGCAAAAACAAGCCGCAATACACCCTATGTAATAGATTTTATCCATGTGTACTGTATTACGTGCAACACATTCAATAAGTACAACATACCATATCATTGAGATGACCTATTGTCATCCAGTAGTTATCTTATAGATTACGCATTAGTTATGGTTATTGAAAGATATAGACTGATTCCATAAGTCATATTTTTTGCTTTTTTTGGGGTTGTGGTGATATTCAGAATTGACAAAAAAGCGAAAACACCAACTTATGGAATTGGTCTATGAAGTAAGATAGTCATGCAGGATAATGATTGATGATTAAAATAATATATATACACTGATTTCAATAAAGTTAGTCACCAAAAACCTAGAAAGCTGAGATCAGTGAGCATCCTGGAAAACTTTTTATATCAAAAAAGCATATAAATACAAAGCTTTTTTAATACAAACTGCAGCTCGATGATGCTCAGAAGAGGTGAGATTATGGCCGGTAAAAGATTTGCAAGTCCATGAACATTCATCGAGCTGTTGAAAGTGTAAAATTAATCTACTCATAATCCTTGGCGTCCTCAGCTTTATAGCTTTTCAGGTGACTAACTTTATTGAAATAAGTGTAAAGTGCCTTTATATGGATATCATCCAAGGCACTATACATTGAGTTGTGAATTTAAGATTGTCTTTATTTTTATGCAAAATAAAATATATATAACATAACAGATGGTTAGGATAGGGCGCCTGTACTGAGGATGGTCACCGTCAGGGTTTCTTTACGTCCTCAGTGGTTCTCTAAGGTCCCTCACATACATATACAGATTGAAAGGCTAAAGTACAGTTAACAATTTTCCATATTCTTACCCAATCATAGGAAATCTGCTGTACATGCAAGTAATCAACAGATTTGAAAGTTGTGAAACTGCCAGTGGAAATCGAAAGAAATGCTCAAATTTTTAAACTTTGTTTGCTGATGAATCCCTATACTATTTATTATCAAGTCAATCTTCATTATAAAATACAGCTTTTTATCAAAAAAGGTATTTTTAAGATTAAAATGAGACGTTCAATTGAAAAATTATTCCAAAAGACGTCCCCAGGTAATGATAAAGTCAGTACCGTAATCTTGGTTTTTTTTTAATAAAAATTTTCAAGAGTAATTGAAATAAATCACAGTCAAAACAACGTCATATAAAAACATATAAAAGAAATAAAAAGGCAATAAAAATAAAGATTATAATAATTGTTATTAACTACAAAACGATGACTCCTTGAACAATGATTCCATTGATCAGGTAACATGCGAAAACAATCCACTTCACGGTTGAGTAATCGATGTTATGATATTACATCGGAGGTCAAAAAATTACCATCTTATAATCATATTATAAGATATGTCAAGGATCAAAGTATTTTACGAATGCATGATTTCTTGACAACTGACAAAGATTAAATTATTCATTAACTTTATTAGTAATGTCATGATGAAAAGGAAGTTCAGAATCATTTCAATTGTGCAGTGTGGCATTACGAAAAACCAAAATGCCGTGAACATATATTGTTTCCTTTGCTTATCAAGAAAGCTGTTGAATACCCTAATATGCTTTAATTCGATATAAGGAGGGGAAAGAGCACACCTACAGGGAAGCATACGAATTCTTACCGGTTTTGCTCTTCCAGTTTTTCCACCAGCTCATCTACAGAAGTCGATCGGTCCTTCTCCTTTTGGCTTTCATCCACACCCTTCTTTAATGTACCATTGGTCGCCATTACGCAAACTACTAGTTTCGAGTCAGACGGAGAACTTTGATAATAAAGACACCTTCAAAGGTTTTTATTTGCAATAATTCGACATGGTTTCGCGAGGACAGGTTAGTCGTTAACAGTTAGTTGTTAAAAGAATCCTTCCCAAGACAAAGATTCAGAGTATTCCACACAATTCCTCCTCGTTTGTTTTTAGTTCTTGTGACGCTATTCAAGCAACAGTGTAATTGGTAAAAATGAAATAAATATTCTAGTGAATATGAAGCCTCAAATCTGAAATTTTCCAAACATGGCTACCAACGAGTTACCGGTACGATCATTAGGCACAGCGGCATATCGCAAGAACAAAACATTTACTCAAAGATTGTCACCGGAAGGGAGGGTTTAAAACTCCCGCATATATTACTTTTTTTCTGGAGAAACGAACAAAAGACACAGGGGAAAGGAAGATCGAAGTTATGCACATGTAATATATCCTATAAATACTATCGGTTTCTTTTTAGGACGCTTGTATAAGAGCAGTACGGCATTATTATTATTCAATTCTGAATCATCATGTATTATTGGTTCGTAACTAATTATTTATTTCAGTTATGTTCCTGCACACGGAGAATGTATAATTAATTTAAGTTATCATTTTATATCATTTGTTTTTGTTTTTGTTTTCAAAGCGAAATAAATATATGTATATGCATGGGCTCCCTGTGTTAGTATAAAGCCTTCGGCTGTCCAAGCATGCACCAAAGCTTGCACATGTGCTTGGGTTTGTTGGAGTGCTTCTACTTTAGAGAAATCAAGAGAAAGGTATGAGGTTTAAGCTTGCAACACTCAAATTTTAAAACATAGAAGTAAGAAGTACGTTTAGCGTTATTTTCGTTGTGTAAATGATGAAAGCCCCAAGTTTTTCCTTAAAATGTCGTAAAAAGCTTAGAAAATGTTAGGCGCCATTTTGTTGAGCGGGCAACATGCTCACTTGACTGAATTCTAACCAAACCTATGCGTTAAAGTTTAATGTCTTATAGTAGAGGGGATAACAAGGTACTTAAGTTATTGTAGTGAAGAAGTAGAGCTATTTATAAGGGAAAATAGATGATACGAATGACCGTTGGGAGATGGCAGAGGGTTTAAAAAATCCTCTACTCGCAGAACGTTGCGTGACGACCCTAAGAACGGCTGCAAAGGAGGCTAGGTAGGTTAAGACAGCAAAGGCACCTATTCTTGGACAGTTAACCTTCTTTGGTTTGTTTCACGCTATACAAATTCGTAAGGTTAAGTAAATTTGAAAAAAAAAAAAAATCTCGTAGTTGAAGTAATCATGTAGCTAGAGTTGGGCTTCTAGGTGATAATATTAAAGTTTTGTGTCATTGGAAACCTCGCGGGAAGAATGTCGGTGAGCCTTTACGCAGGATGTAGCTTCAGAAAGCAGCTGGGAATTTTGCAAATGATGACCGAAAAATCTCGGGCTATTGCAAAAAATATGCGTCATTCTATGAGACATACAGTGTCGGTGGATAGCCCTATCTGAAGAATGAATTTTTATCCACCAGGTAATCTCTTAAATGTGCCAGGTGTCGCGCACGGTAGGCGAAGAAAAATCCATCTCATAGAGCTTTGTGTGAAAAAACAACTTAACCAAGCATTCAAGGATACGTTAACAAAAGGCTGAGAGGGTCCTGGCAGTCGAGTTATCCATTTTTTCGTTCGTCGCACGTGTAAACAGGAAATTGTTCAAATGAGTTGAAATACAAAAATTCTCCCGCTCATTGTCTTTTGAATTCCAAAATACATTTAATGACAAAAATATCAACCAAATAAAGGCCTCTGAGACATTGTTTGATAGAGTTTACGAGTCTTTGGCTAGCTAAGTGTCACGTAAAAATGAGTTGTTAAAGTGTATATGACACCAAAACATTTCATCGTTTAAAATGTATAGTTTGTTAATAATGATGAATATATCGTAATAAAATTTGTTTCAAAATCATATTTCTTGAGATATTTGAGAAAATTAATCCCAATATGTGACGTCATTTTTTGACACGCACTCTAGATTCGGTAGTAATAGCGGAGCTCCCGCGCGGGCCTTTGGCCCGCGCGAGCGGAGCACCATACCTAAGAAAAAATGGTAAACTATCGAGTTGATTTTTCATGGATTGGCTGACGTCACTTCCGTCCGTACGTCCGTACGTCCGTCCGTCCGTCCGTCCGGCGTCCGTCCGGGCGTGTACACAAGCATTCCGATTGGCTGGTTAGATTTTTTTTTGGCGGGAATATCGACGCGTTGCAACATCCGGGTACACATAAAGAAAGGTAAATCCGGCTATTAAACTTTTGTAAAAAAAAAACGTTTTACACACGTATAGAAATACCGAAAGATAACAACACAAGCTTATATTTATATTTACTCTATTTACGATGAAACCCCTTTCCGAAATCGATATGTCGAAAGAAAGCTCAGAGGAGAATGAAGCCAAAAAAGAAAGGCCAGAATCAAGAGTTTTTTCGAAAGAGGAAAAACTCTGGTGGCGTGAAAAAGGAAGGCAAAGACGAAGGACTCACCAAAGAAAAGCGGCAAGCAGAGAGAGAGATAGAGAACGCAAATCCAGGCGGGACTTCGATTATAAACAAGGAGAATATGATCGTGAAAGAAAAAGAAATATGAGGCAAAACTTGATGGATGAACAAAGAGAAAATGAACGTGAAATACAAAGGAATTTGAGTCAAAACTTCACGAATGAACAAAGAGAAAATGAGCGTGAAAGACAAAGGAATTTGAAGCAGAACTACTAGCTAAGGCGACTCTCAAATGCACAGAAAAAAATCGCTTTAAGGCAAGTTATAGACCAAAGACAATTTAAAAACTTTCATGTATTCAAAGATGGATTAAGAAGTGTTCTTCAAGAATTCAGGTGTGTGGTTTAGCAAACAATCGTTTATTATTTTTTGACAAGCATTTTTTCTCGACGAATCGACAAATCATTCGCAAAAACTTTTAATATTTCTGTAGATAAGCTTAATTTATTTTAATGTTGGAGTAAATATAACATGAAGAGCATATTACAACAAATATTCGTCCTTTATTTAGCTTTGTAAATCTTTAGCAATTCGGTTAACGTTGTAAAACGTTGTTTTTAACCAACTATCGTATGTTTTTCGTTCAAGAAAGATTCGCCTCCTATCGCGGGTTCACATCTTCAAAACAACGAAGACTTTCATTTAATACTTTTATTTCTACAGATAATTTAAGTATTGAATGAAATATAAATTTACACTGACCAAATATTCAACTGTTTATTAAGCTATTCGAGCAAGTCTGATTATAAAAATGAGCTTAAATTTGTGTTGTTGAGAGATGTTGTTGTAGAAAGACCTAGACTTTCACTTAAAAAAGCCGTAAAAAACATTCAAAAACATTTACAAACGCCAATTTACTGACAAAGAAATTCGTCATTTTGCATTGCCTTTTTGCATTGCTTTTATTTTCTATTTTGTCTTAGTTGTTCTTGTCAAGTTTAACTGAATGTAAAACGTCTCGTTTTGTAAAAGACGTAATTATTTAAAGTAAGCTTATATTTTGCTCCAAGTCTGTTTTTTTTTGGTCTTGATTTGTCCTAAATCTCCAGATTTTCGATTTCAATGAAAGACATCCGAGGTAAATTTCACTGAACTTGATATTGTATTGGATTATCTGTAGTTATCTTTCGTTTTATTTTAAGTTAAAGAGATTCAAAGCCTAAAAATGTCGGTTATTTTTGGAAAAATTTGTCGAAAAATCTTCCAAGAGCAAAACTAGCCCCTGGGGGTGGTGGTGAGTTGTGTACAAAATTCCTAAGTGTGAGAGTATGTACTCGCGCTAAACAAAACAACAAAAAAACAATGTAGTGCATTTCGATTTGATTTCACTGCATGGTTTTTATTATGGGAGAAATTATCTTCATCTCGAATAAAAAATAATTGAAGATTTTTCCCCCTATCCTATTTTTAACTTTCAGTTTCATTCAAATTGTTCTCCCTGTGACTTCCGTATCGGGAGCTCCGCTTTTAGGCAGTGCCTAAATATATATATTAGCGGAGCTCCCGCGCGGGCCACCATACCTAAGAAAAAATGATAAACTATCGAGTTGATTTTTCATGGCTTGGCTGACGTCACTTCCGTCCTTACGTCCGTCCGTCCTTACGTCCGTCCGTCCGTCCGTCCGTCCGTCCGTCCGTCCGTCCGTCCGTCCGTCCGTCCGTCCGTCCGTCCGTCCGTCCGTCCGTCCGTCCGTCCGGCGTCCGTCCGGGCGTGTACACAAGCATTCCGATTGGCTGGTTATTTTTTTTTTTGGCGGGAATGTCGACGCGTTGCAACATCCGGGTACACATAAAGGTAAATCCGGCTTTTAAACTTTTGTAAAAAACCTCTTACACGCGTATAGAAATAGCGAAAGATAACAGCTAAATTTTTTATTCGACCTTATATTTATATTTAATCTATTTACGATGGAACCCCTTTCCGAAATCGATATGTCGAAAGAAAGCTCAGAGGAGAATGAAGCCAAGAAAGAAAGGCCAGAAGTAAAAGAGTTTTTTCGAAAAATGAAAAACTCTGGTAGCGTGAAAAAGGAAGGCAAAGAGGAAGGACTCACCAAAGAAAAGCGGCAAGCAGAGAGAGAGATAGAGACCCAAATCCAGGCGGGACTTCGATTATAAACAAGGAGAACATGATCGTGAAAGAAAAAGGAATATGAGGCAAAACTTGACGAATGAACAAAGAGAAAATGAACGTGAAATACAAAGGAATTTGAGTCAAAACTTCACGAATGAACAAAGAGAAAATGAGCGTGAAAGACAAAGGAATTTGAAGCAAAACTACTAGCTAGGGCGACTCTCAAATGCACAGAAAAAAATCGCTCTTAAGGACAAGTTATAGACCAAAGACAATTTAAAAACTTTCATGTATTCAAAGATGGATTAAGAAGTGTTCTCCAAAAAATTCAGGTGTGTTGTTTAGCAAACAATCGTTTATTATTTTTTGACAAGCATTTAATTTTTTCTCGACGAATCGACAAATCAAAGACTTTCCCTCAAAGCTTTTATTATTTCTGTAGATAAGCTTAATTTATTTTAATGTTGGAGTAAATATAACATGAAGAGCATATTACAACGATATTCGTCCTTTATTTAGCTTTGTAAATATTTAGCAATTCGGTTAACGTTGAAAAACGTTGTTTTAAACCAACCATCGTATGTTTTTCGTTCAAGAAAGATTCGCCTCCTATCGCGGGGTCCCATCTTCAAAACAACGAAGACTTTCATTTAATAATTTTATTTCTACAGATAATTTATTTAAGTATTGAATGAAAATATAAATTTACACCAAATATTCAACTGTTTATTAAGCTATTCGAGCAAGTCTGATTATAAAAATGAGCTTAAATTTGTGTTGTTGAGAGATGTTGTTGTAGAAAGACCTAGACTTTCACTTTACAAAGCCGTAAAAAATATTCAAAAACATTTACAAACGCCGATTTACTGACCAAGAAATTCGTCATTTTGCATTGCTTTTTGCATTGCCTTTATTTTCTATTTTGTCTCAGTTGTTCTTGTCAAGTTTAACTGAATGTAAAACGTCTCGTTCTGTAAAAGACGTAATTATTAAAGTAAGCTTATACTTTGCTCAACCTTAACCAGCTTTCAAGTCTGTTTTTTGGTCTTGATTTCAATTTCAATGAAAGACATCCGAGGTAACTTTTACTAAACTTGATATTGTATTGGATTATCTGTAGTTATCTTTGGTTTTTTTTTTAAGTAAAAGAGATTCAAAGCCTAAAAATGTCGGGTTTTTTTTGGAAAAATTTGTCGAAAAATCTTCCAGGAGCAAAACTAGCCCCTGGGGGTGGTGGTGAGTTGTGTACAAAATTCCTAAGTGGGAGAGTATATACTCGCGGGGAAAAAAAGCAATGTAGTGTATTTCGATTCGATTTCACTGCATGGTTTTTATAATGGGAGAAATTATCTTCATCTCGAATAAAATAATTGAAGATTTTTCCCCCTATCTTATTTTTAACTTTCAGTTTCATTCAAATTGTTCTCCCTGTGACTTCCGTATCGGGAGCACCGCTTTTAGGCAGTGCCTAAATATATATATTAGCTTACGTAGTACTCTCCAAATGTGGGGAAACTGAAAAGTGTGCTACCCGAAATTAAGATCCTACATTCAAACATATTTCGTGTATCTGCAACCAAATCTGAAGACTTGTAATCAGAATGACGTCACCACTTATGCTAAATTTTCTTGAATTTCATTTGAAACAAATTTAACCGTGGTATTTTTATTAATGCCAATAAACTACACATTTTTAACATTAAATTTTTTTCATGTCATATGCACTTTAATTTCTTTCTTCATCTTGCCCTCAAGTTATCATGGGATGGATTTTTCTCACTGACCACAAAATGCGCTCAGATTGGCTAATTTGCTTTCCTCAGATCACCTGGCAGTGGACAAATCGATCCAATAAATTTATCCACTGGATGTAATTTATCTGTTGGTAAATGTTATCCAAGCTTCATACAGCCAGGCCATGGTATTTAACATGTTGTGACCTAAGAAATGTCTAAAAACCAGAAATAAAAAGCTATCAGAAAAAGTTTTTCGAGAATTTAGGGTGAGGTAAAGTAAACTTTATTTAACCCTTTACTTACCATCAATACAGTCAAAACCTGAATTTGGGCATTTTAAGTACCATGTTAATAAGTACACAATCAGCCTAAAAAATTAAAAACTGTTCTTAAAAAAATTAGATCAATATATATGTGCTAGACTTGTTTTGCAGTAAAGTGATAGGGTTTAATTCAATTCAATTCAATTTTATTATAAATCTATATAATTACAATAACATAAGTAGAAATAACTAGTCAGGGTAGGCCAATACACATTGATATCATCTACATGTATTGGTAGTCTATATAGTATATAGAGGATATTACATGGGCAAGCGGAGATATGAAGTTTATCTTCGAGTGTTGAAAAGATCTCTGATGAGTGAGCGCAGCGAGAATAGAAGATAAATTTCGTATCTCCAAGCGCCCATGTAATATTCTGTTTATTATATAATTATCCATAAAATCAACTTAACAAGCTTTTTATTATTATAAAAAGTTTTTATTTATAAACTAATAGTTTAAATACACATGATAACGATATTTTCGCATGTGAAAATACTGCAACTCTCCTGTAAGCGACCATCACGGGGCCAGGAGAAAGTGGCCGCTTACGGGAGATGGTCGCTTACGAGACAGTTAACACAGAAAGCCCAAACAATGGGAATCCTAACACCATTTATAAATTGTAACTCATGTGTTACAACTACTGTATTAACGATTAAACTGTTTTAGTAAACTGTACTTTATGTTTACAGTACCATAGTTGTCAATATTTCGTCGGGTTTTTAATACCCGATGACCCTATGTTCTTAATTTTTTTATTTTTAAAGGATCTGTCATTGACTGGCTCTTGGGTGGTCGCGGGAGAGAAAAAACAATGAAAAATTCCAAAATTTTAACCCCAAAGGTGGCCGCAGTCGCTTACGAGACAGTTTTTTTACGGCGTTTATATTGGGAACAAAACGGGAAATTAAAAAAATGGTCGCTTACGGGAGATGGTTGCTTACGAGAGTGGTCGTTGAAAGAAAGTCGACTGTAACGTTATTTTCACATGTGAAAATATCAGTTTTTCGAAAAGAAGAAATATAGGTATGTTATGGACAGTTATGTGATAATACGGTATATATTTTAGGAAAAAATTATTTTAAGAACACCTTTACACTGATTTTTCAGCAAACACCCGTTAAATAAGAACAAAATCAGACTCAACTCCAAAAAGGGTGTTCTTTTATGCGGGTTTTTACTGTAGATATACAAGAAAACATTTGACAACTCATTATCTTATTGTTGCACAAAATCGAAACAATAAAACATAGTCATAATTGAAACAAGCATGGTAACCATGGTACTAATGATGTGGACTTGTAAGTCCCAACTTGTACAAGCAACTTGGGAATATTAAATTTCCTATCACATTGTAAAGTTGTACATAAGATACGTAGCGGTCAGAGTGCTTGCCTCTCATCAATGTGACATGAGTTCGACTCCTGCCAGGTTCGGTGTTGTATGTGAGCAGAGTTTCCTGTTGGTTCTCTCCTGTGCTTGGTGTTAGAAAATACTCACACACGTTGACATGCATCCACACGACGCCATCTCTAATAAACGAACAACGAAAAACAACATGGCGGACATTACACAGGGAACCTGCGGTAAGATAAAAATATATAAAACTGCAATATTTATCATATTCTAACACTCCCACTTGATGATTATGCCGAAACAACCAAAACAATGTGTAATGACAGTAACAGGTTTACAGTCATTTCGCCCACGGACCATTTCGCCCACGCCAATTCGCCCACGCATAAAATCATCGATCCTGGGTTTGCCAATTCGCCCACGTGTAGAATCAATTTAAGAAATATGTTACCATGACTAAAAAAGGTAGTTCGCGATTTACCAACCATACTTGCACTTAAGCTCAAGACTTCAAAACGCGAACTTTTTATACGGACTCGCTTACGCTAACGTACTCGCTAACGAACGAAACCACTTATAAACAAATGTAAATGGCACTTTAACCTTTTTAAACCTCATTGACCTACCATGGGAAAGCGTGGTCTTAACGCTATACCGTTTATAACGAGAATTTAGGGTGAGGTAAAGTAAACTTTATTTAACCCTTTACTTACCATCAATACAGTCAAAACCTGAATTTGGGCATTTTAAGTACCATGTTAATAAGTACACAATCAGCCTAAAAAATTAAAAACTGTTCTTAAAAAAATTAGATCAATATTTATGTGCTAGACTTGTTTTGCAGTAAAGTGATAGGGTTTAATTCAATTCAATTCAATTTTATTATAAATCTATATAATTACAATAACATAAGTAGAAATAACTAGTCAGGGTAGGCCAATACACATTGATATCATCTACATGTATTGGTAGTCTATATAGTATATAGAGGATATTACATGGGCAAGCGGAGATATGAAGTTTATCTTCGAGTGTTGAAAAGATCTCTGATGAGTGAGCGCAGCGAGAATAGAAGATAAATCTCCAAGCGCCCATGTAATATTCTGTTTATTATATAATTATCCATAAAATCAACTTAACAAGCTTTTTATTATTATAAAAAGTTTTTATTTATAAACTAATAGCTTAAATACACATGATAACGATATTTTCGCATGTGAAAATACTGCAACTCTCCTGTAAGCGACCATCACGGGGCCAGGAGAAAGTGGCCGCTTACGGGAGATGGTCGCTTACGAGAGAGTTAACACAGAAAGCCCAAACAATGGGAATCCTAACACAGGAAGCCTAAACCATTTATAAATTGTAACTCATGTGTTATTACTACTGTATTTACGATTAAACTGTTTTAGTAAACTGTACTTTATGTTTACAGTACCATAGTTGT
Organism: Actinia equina; assembly: GCA_011057435.1. NCBI lineage: Eukaryota > Metazoa > Cnidaria > Anthozoa > Actiniaria > Actiniidae > Actinia > Actinia equina. The sequence continues at coordinate 29,992 of WHPX01000167.1, read as the reverse complement.
CAATATTTCGTCGGGTTTTCAATACCCGATGACCCTATGTTCTTAATTTTTTATTTTTAAAGGATCTGTCATTGACTGGCTCTTGGGTGGTCGCGGGAGAGAAAAAACAATGAAAAATTCCAAAATTTTAACCCCAAAGGTGGCCGCAGTCGCTTACGAGTCAGTTTTTTTACGGCGTTTATATTGGGAACAAAACGGGAAATTAAAAAAATGGTCGCTTACGGGAGATGGTTGCTTACGAGAGTGGTCGTTGAAAGAAAGTCGACTGTAACGTTATTTTCACATGTGAAAATATCAGTTTTTCGAAAAGAAGAAATATAGGTATGTTATGGACAGTTATGTGATAATACTGTTTATATTTTAGGAAAAAATTATTTTAAGAACACCTTTACACTGATTTTTCAGCAAACACCCGTTAAATAAGAACAAAATCAGCCTCAACTCCAAAAAGGGTGTTCTTTTATGCGGGTTTTTACTGTAGATATACAAGAAAACATTTGACAACTCATTATCTTATTGTTGCACAAAATCGAAACAATAAAACATAGTCATAATTGAAACAAGCATGGTAACCATGGTACTAATGATGTGGACTTGTAAGTCCCAACTTGTACAAGCAACTTGGGAATATTAAATTTCCTATCACATTGTAAAGTTGTACATAAGATACGTAGCGGTCAGAGTGCTTGCCTCTCATCAATGTGACATGAGTTCGACTCCTGCCAGGTTCGGTGTTGTATGTGAGCAGAGTTTCCTGTTGGTTCTCTCCTGTGCTTGGTGTTAGAAAATACTCACACACGTTGACATGCATCCACACGACGCCATCTCTAATAAACGAACAACGAAAAACAACATGGCGGACATTACACAGGGAACCTGCGGTAAGATAAAAATATATAAAACTGCAATATTTATCATATTCTAACACTCCCACTTGATGATTATGCTGAAACAACCAAAACAATGTGTAATGACTAACAGGTTTACAGTCATTTCGCCCACGGACCATTTCGCCCACGCCAATTAGCCCACGCATAAAATCATCGATCCTGGGTTTGCCAATTCGCCCACGTGTAGAATCAATTTAAGAAATATGTTACCATGATTAAAAAAAGGTAGTTCGCGATTTACCGACCATACTTGCACTTAAGAGGCAGTCTCTGTAAAAGCGGCCCACTGCATTTCGGGTCAGAAAATAGTTTTCCCTCAAACTTTCACCATAGAAAGGTAATTACTAGTAAGTAATGAAAATGACTTTATTTTCTCGAAATTCATCAAGATGTTTTTTTTACAGCGCATAAATCATGGACCCCCGTTATCACCAAATTTGCACTTATTATCAATTAAAATTTGCACATATTTAAGTCGTCAGAACTCGCATAATATATAACGCTGGAACAAACTATTTTTTTCCTGACTTTTATAATCGTTCAAGTATTAAAAAGATATATTTTTTTTCTTATTTTAAGCAAAAGGGAAAAAGGGGCAAAATATGTTTTGATGCCCATTTGACGGCTTATCGAAATCAAGACAAACCACCCCTTACTAAAAGGCTTTTTTTCCCCGAGTCCAGAACGGATTACTTAAAATTTTTATTGCAATCTACTAATCGAAGGTTGATAAAAGTGGAATCATAAAAACATTTTGCGCTTTTTATCTATCTTCTTCACAGCGACCTCGGACGTTTTCGTATTTTTACTAAAATGTCGCATGAGATATGCAATTTAAGCACTGAATTAAACTCTAACTAAACCGTTATTTCTTGCTTGAATTTGACAAAATCCAGAGTTAACACACTAAAAATGATTTTGGTATTCCTTTTTAAACTACTTTTAAGTAAAAAAAAGGTCTTCATATAGCACAACGTTTTGAAGTGTTTGGCGTCAGGTACATCAATTGTTTTGATCTTTATGCAAATTACTTGTTGATAATGCAAACTGTTTCTAAAATACTTTTTCAAAGCTGTATTTTTTTTACTTAGGTATCTTAAAAATTCGTGTTAAACATATATTAATTATTTAAGATATCTGTTCTTTTTAAACGTCCAACAAAAAATGTTAAAATATGACTTATCTACTACGATGTGACCTAGACGCTAAATGTGCTAAACACTAGAGTGCAACTAAAACCATATATAGTGCGGACTTTACTTGGCCCTTGAAAGTCAACTTAATACATATATGTTATTTACCGGCCAGGAGGTCCGGATAGGGAAAAACTGTGCCCGAGGTCTTGAATATACGGACCGAGGCCGTTAGGCCGAGGTCCGTGTTCAAGACCGAGGGCACAGTTTTTTCCTATCCGGACCGACTATAGGACGGTAAATAACTTATTTATTTTTTTCCCGTATTTTTTTTACTTGTTTTGGTAATCGTTTTGTGTTGTCGTTTAGCGGCAAAGGATACCGGACCGCGCGCGCGGGCAGATACTTACAAAATACCGCCCGCTCAAACAGCCAATCAGAACGCACGATTTTTTAGGATACCGGACTGGAAAAAAATAAATAGTAGTAACCACAAATTCCATTGTTTTCTTTTGTTTTACTTGGACTGTTAGTCACCTAATAATATAATTTAAAAACAAAAGAAATTTGAAAACAATTGAAACAACAAAAAAAAGGAAGTGTTTAGTTATATTTAGTTTCAGTGCTATTTCACGGAAATATGGCACTCTAATGTGATAAATTTAAATACAAAAACACCAATGAAATTGATAATGTCACGCGATTCGTAATACACTCTTTTTAGCTAAAGTACGACAGTATGAATTTAAATTAAAACTATTGGTCTCTGTTCGTAACCAAACTTTCGCAGACTAGAAAAGAATATAAAGTTGTATGTGATAATATTTCGCCCGCCAATTAGGGCCTCGCTGATCGTCAACATTATGCCTTGATTGTTTCATAGAGTACGTCAGGTATTACAACTGCACCCTTGAACCATTTCTTCAATCGTGGTCACAAGATCAGCTTTATTGTCTCGAGACCGAAATGGTAGCTCAAAGTGGCTGCAAATTTCCTTTAGCATCTTGACCTTGAACGAAGTTACCTTTTTCTCTTGTGTCAATTTGCAAAGATTATATACATCAAAGGTGATTGGATGGGTTACACCTATTTTGTCCAATACAGCTTGCCTAGTGTCAATCAAATGCTCATCATCTTCGTCACATGCGTATTCCTCTATATCATCTTCATCGTCAATGTCTTCTGACTCACTTTCGATATCGACCGTTGTTATCACTTGACCATCTTTGATTCTCTTGGATAACCTAGAAAAGAAGCCCTGTATCTGTGATTTGGTGAGCCATTCTGTTCTTTCAAACTTTCTCTCTCCGTCTTCTGTTGAGGCTGTTCGCATGTCTTTTGCCACCTGTGTTGGATCTTCTTTTCGTCCTGTTTCTTGCCCGATGTTAAACTTCATTATCAAATACTCGCGTACATTCGTAGAGAACCTTTTACTGCTGCATTTCTTGTGAAGTGCCCAGCCCATACTTAGTGGTGGGTGATTTGTCTTGTCGTTTTTCGCTACTTTACAGGCACCTGATGGTCTTTCCTCATGCAAAGAAAGGGTTTCAAACCGATGAACCCAGTCTTTCTTTAGGTGGTCGTACAGGCTTTCTTTGATTGGGTGAGGTACCATGCGATGACCATATATATTCAAATGCACCTCGAGTTCAGAATGTCTTTCGAATTCTTCAGTACAAGAGGGGTCTGGACATTCATATTTTTTCTCTGGGCGTACGTTAGCCATTTTCTTAGACCCAAACGCGCGTGCATTTGTAGGGAAGCTTTCAACCACTTCTTTCAATCCTGTTGCTCCCTGTTGACCTGTTACGATGTTTTTTAGTGACAGCAATTTCCCTGGTCCTATGTTGAAAGCTTTCCACACTCTTAACCCATTTGTAGTGGACTTGAAGTTATGTAACTTGCTGTAGTTGTTGATCTTATTTATTTCAAGCGTTTTGTTCTTCTCCTCAATAGTACAAACGGTCGCAGTTGTTCCATTTACGGGCCTTTCCTTCAAAGCAGTGTGCATATCTTGAGCAGTTACGATGTCATGTCCTTCATTGCAATAACGTGTAATGGATGCCTTTAGTGGACATAAGATCCTGTCACAGACATCTTTGCCGGACTGGGGCTCGGAATGGTCGTATCTTACTACCTTTATTCCTTGTCGGTTTCCAAGGTCACATAAGGACGATAACAACATGTTGTTGTGGTAGCAGCCTGCTTCATCTGATCTTATGTAAGCTTTACTTATCGATGGATTGCGTGTTTTTATTAACGAAAATAAGTGCTCGATGATAGATAGAACTGCGTACCAATCTTGTCGACAACTGTTAAATAAATGGACATATGAAACTACTTCGAGACCACTGGACGATGATCTGGTTATGACGCTGCTTACGTGCCAGTTGATTCCTCGTTTTCCAAACCATTCAGTCTGCTTTTCTCGGTACTTTATGGCTGTAAATTTCATTGCCCAATCAATAATTATCAGTGTTTCTTCTTTCTTTAAAGTGCTCAGAATATTCTGTTTTGCTTGATCCTGGTTCTGTGCTCTCAACACATGAGCTTTCCACTGAAATATTTCGGAGACAGCGATCTTTCCTTCATACTGTAAGTCCTCTGCTCTGTCTATGCCTAGCTGCGTTACGTATGTAGGAATTGAAGCTTCTACATCATGGAGGGCAACTTTAAGATTCTCGCAGTCGACACATAGTACATCGTGATTATGCTTGCATTTTTTTCTGGTAGTCAGAATCTTGAGGATCGCTGAGGGCAAATGGTTTACAGTGATCAGGACAAGTACTGCTATCCCCTTGACAGTGATCTCGGTACGTTGTCTTGAGGTATAGCTTTCCTTGGCGAAGCTTCTTTCGGGTTTCTGTGCACCAGTTCTTTTCTGCACCAATACCTTCTAGCTCATCGACAATCCTGTGTAAAGTATCGAATGCATCTGCTCCTTCAGCAGCGGTATTGTCAAGACCTCGTAACGATTTTCGTTGGGATGCTTCTTGAACTTCGAGGACTCTCCACATTGATGACCTGCTAATCGGTTGGAATGACGTTTCCTCACAATATTCAAGATATTGGTTAATAATAGTACATCGAGCAACTGTGCGAACAACGTTAGGCATCACAAGTTCTTCACCACTCTCTAGTTTAACGGTTCGACTACCAAAAGCAACATCCTGATAATAGTATGGACGCGAGGTGTACTCAAGGAAATGGTCAAGCTTGGCTTTATCCATGCGGACCCTGTACTGTGGTTTCTTTTCTATAGTGGCTCCTGGAAATTCTTCTGTAGCTAATGTTCTCGCCTTTCTTATCTTTCGATCACTGAGTACTTCAAATGGCTGGTGCATGTTTTTTAGCTCTCTAGAGGTATATTTGTTAGCGTAGATACTCAGAATTTGTGTTTCAAGGGATTTGGAAGGTGCACTTTGATACGCAGCAAGAAGGGCTTGCATACTGACGTCGAGAATAACATTTGTTTCTTGATACTTCTTAACTAATTCTTGGAACAGCTGGTCTGGGTCATGAGGCGCTATGACTTCACAGATTAGATGACATGCATTTTCTGTTTTCTGGATTACATTTGATTTTTCAGTGATCGAACATTCATCTAAACAGGTAACTTGCGCTTGTATAGGTTCTATTCTAGGCTTTCCTATGGCATGAGATAAGTTCTCAAGACACTCATTAAGAATTCTTATAGGTAAGTGATCGTCCGGTCGGGCAAATTCTTGTTCGTCAATGGTGTCTTCAAAATCATGTAAGTAGCCTGAAGGTGTCCATGGTGTATCATTGTAACTACCAATACCTCGTGGGGTCATAGCAATAGAGGCTTCAGCGATTAGCGCTGTCGCATTTTCTTTTGATGTCCTTAAAATAAAGTCAAAATTGATATCGTGAATCGGTGATAGTGCTGATAGTGGTGGTGGAGGATAAATTTGAGATAGATTAGAATTTAAATTTTCATTTTCCTGGAATAACTTTCGGTTTTCACTATCTAATTATTATAAAACTGGTTAATGATTTTATTCAGGCATATAATCATGATGACGGACGTTTCGGTTACATACAACCTTCATCGGCGATGAACGGCTGATGCTGAATTAAACAAGCTTTTTGTATATATATTTGGGAATCGCAATTCTTATATATATTTTTTTATTACTACTACTGCTCCTACTGCTCCTGCTGCTGCTACTACTACTCCTACTACTACTCCTACTACTCCTACTACTACTCCTCCTACTACTACTACTACTACTGCTGCTACTACTACTGCTGCTGCTGTTGCTACTACTACCGCTATTCCTACTACTACCACCACCACTACTACCACTACTATTACTACTATTACTACTACTGCTCCTACTGCTACTCCTACTGCTACTCCTACTGCTTCTGCTGCTGCTACTGCTGCTGCTACTGCTACTCCTACTGCTACTCCTACTGCTACTCCTACTGCTTCTGCTGCTGCTGCTCCTACTACTGCTCCTACTGCTACTCCTACTGCTACTCCTACTGCTTCTGCTGCTGCTGCTACTGCTGCTACTACTATTGACATACTATTTTGTTAAATTTCCGAAGTAGAAAAAAAAATTGAAGAAAAGTACATGTCTAAAGGAGTAGGGAGGAAGGGGTATGATGGGTGTGGTCGTATTGTTGCAGTAGATCATGAATAAAAGGGTAAGCAAACCATTCTGTTTATTACTAATACCTTGCAATAGAGCTTGTTTCCACGTGATCCGATGAAGCTGGAACACCACACGATACGCCAAAGCGATCTCTAACGATGGCGGCATTGTGTCGATTGCGACAGTTATTGCATAATACTGTTTTAAGGAATGGAAAGTTGGCATTGACAATAGTCGATTAATCACAACCTTTCAAAGTCCTAAATCTTATATGAAGTTTTAATATCTAGAAAAATCATTTCTCACCTGAACCAAATGGTACAAAGATTCCAAACATTAGCTGAATTGTCTTGGACATCTCGAGATTAATTGAATACCGACTTTTGGAGCTCTTTTGGCCTGCTCGACCTTGATGTGTTGGATAGAGACATGCCGTACTGGGTCGCCAAAATTTCCCAAGGCTATGGCGATGTTTTGCACAAACTTTCATTTTTTTTACTGCTGATTCGTCGACGTCAAACATGCCAACTCGAGCTAAAATAAGATCCCGCTCTGTCAGGTGGTGTTTTGATAGGTGTATTGAAGCAAGGTGGTTCTGTATATTATCATTGCATTCAGTAAGGCAAAATACTCCTGAAATACCTCTCGAATCGCCGCATTTAGCGAAGACCTCAGAATGTTGTAAAAAGCAAGCCATTTCTACTGAGATGACAAGAATGTTCGACTCTAGTCGTACTTTTAATTAAGTTGTTGAGTTGCATATTTCATTTAGTTGTGAATGAATTGTATTTTGATTTTTCCGCCGGGGTACTTAATTAAGAAGATCAGATATCTTAAACTATATGTTTCTATGGAATTTTTAAGATACTTCACAAAAGTAAAAGAAAAAAAATACAGCTTTAAAAAAGTATTTTAGAAAAATTAGTTTGCATTATCAACAAGTAATTTGCATAAAGATCAAAACAATTCATGTACCTGACGCCAAACACTTCATAACGTTGTGCTATATGAAGACCTTTTTTTTACTTAAAAGTAGTTTAAAAAGGAATACCAAAATCATTTTTAGTGTGTTAACTCTGGATTTTGTCAAATTCAAGCAAGAAATAACGGTTTAGTTAGAGTTTAATTCAGTACTTAATTTGCATATCTCATGCGACATTTTAGTAAAAATACGAAAACGTCCGAGGTCGCTGTGAAGAAGATAGATAAAAAGCGCAAAATGTTTTTATGATTCCACTTTTTTCAACCTTCGATTAGTAGATTGCAATAAAAATTTTAAGTAATCCGTTCTGGACTCGGGGAAAAAAAGCCATTTAGTAAGGGGTGGTTTGTCTTGATTTCGATAAGCCGTCAAATGGGCATCAAAACATATTTTGCCCCTTTTTCCCTTTTGCTTAAAATAAGAAAACAAATATATCTTTTTAATACTTGAATGATTATAAAAGTCAGGAAAAAAATAGTTTGTTCCAGCGTTACATATTTTGCGAGTTCTGACGACTTAAATATGTGCAAATTTTAATTGATAATAAGTGCAAATTTGGTGATAACGGGGGTCCATGTTTTATGCGCTGTAAAAAAAACATCTTGATGAATTTCGAGAAAATAAAGTCATTTTCATTACTTACTAGTAATTAACTTTCTATGGTAAAAGTTTGAGGGAAAACTGTTTTCTGACCCGAAATGCAGTGGGCCGCTTTTACAGAGACTGCCTCTTAAGCTCAAGACTTCAAAACGCGAACTTTTTATACGGACTCGCATACGCTAACGTACTCGCTAACGAACGAAACCACTTTTAAACAAATGTAAATGGCACTTTATCCTTTTTAAACCTCATTGACCTACCATGGGAAAGCGTGGTCTTAACGCTATACCGTTTATAACGCCTTTTTGTTGATGACCGTTAAACGGTTTGAAAAAGCGTTAAACCCTCTGGAAAACCGTTAGCCATTCATGAAATGGTTGGTAGTTCCACTCTATTTCCCCACATCAGAATCCCACGATGAACTGTCAATTCGTCCTTACGACACGTATAAGGCGATGTAGAAGGTTTATTTTAAAACAACGTTTACGTTTGATCGATTGGGTTTACACACAATTCAGAGTAAAATCCTAGGAAAAAAGACATTAATTTAAACACGTATAACACCACGAACAAGCAAGGCACATTTAGCTCACAAACAATGCCATTAGAAGACAAAAACAAGATGAAAATGAAGAGAGAACAAACACTTACCAAACGATGAACGACTCACAATAAAGCACATGGAAGACAACACGGCGCGCGGGGTATATAGGTTGTGAACACATGGACACCGGACATACGGAACGACGAATACACGGAACTAACTACAATACTGTTGAGAATGCGTCAACAAGGTGCAATGTCTGGGTGTGATTCAACACCTTCCCAGCCCGACTCAACAAACTGTACGACTTGTGTGAGCAGGGGCTCGCGACTCGTTGCCTTCCGGAGATCTTTCTCGGTAACAGGCAAGGTGTCAATCACTGCGACCTCATCTGGCTTGTCCTCTGGAGCTTGAGCAAGTGGAAGACGTGACAGACCATCACAGTTGGCATGCTGCTGCATACCTCGGTGCTCAATCTCGTATGAAAAGGCACCAAGAAACAAGCACCTTACCAGTCTTAACAGTCCAAATTCACAACAGGGTCACTTCGAGAGGTCGAAGCAAGTTGATTCCCTCAAACATGGACGGATTTCTCCTCAAATCACTCTGGAAATTTTTCAAGAAACGACAAGAACACATTTTTCAGTAAACATCGTTATGGTTCGAAACTGGCGAACTACGAGGGCAATCCAAAGTAAAGGTTTCAAAGGTTTTAATTTTTCCACACGAAAAAACAAAGAATTACCAATAGAACTTAAGAAAGAAGTGGAAAGGTGCAGGAGGAACAACCCAAAGGGGGTTAACTAAGAAAGATCCTGCACCAATGTAAACAATTTTAAAGAAATAGTGAATGGCGGAATATTATACTTACAATAAAATAGAAAGCAAGCATTTTTAAGGTAAAAACAGTTACGGTAAAGATTTACATTTACAAGTTAAATATAAGAACTTGTAGTTTACTGAAATTTACTGAAATTTGTACGGAAACTTTTAAGCGATAAACTATTTTTGATTTCAAGAGGAACATCGTTCCAGTTTGCAACGGCTGCGTATTTTACACCAAACTGGCCATAATTTAAGTTTTGGTGAGGCCAATATAAATTCCTTTGCGTTTTAGAGCGTGTGTTGTAATCATGAATTAAATTTTTATCTCTGAAATAGTTGACAAAATTATTAGGCAATTGATGATTAATGTGCCTATACGCAACCTCGCAAAGCTAGAGCTTTACTATCTTGAAGATGTTTTTATATGTAACTCAATTACCTATTATTAATTGAGAGACAAAAGCAAATCAAAAACGTTTATAATTAAATCATCAATGTTATTTTATTAGTGAATTCGTTAAGTAACTTTACGTGTAAAAGGTAGGCATATTAGAACGTTTTCCAACAATCGGGGTTAGAAATTCTAATGAGTTTGCTAATATGCTAATGATCTAAATGCCGTACTGCCAGCGAAAGTATACCGAAATAATCTGCGTGAAGAAGTTTTAATTTCAAAATGTTATTCTTATTGCACTTTCTGTGAACCTGATTTAATTTCCAGGAATGTAAACGAACTCAACGTTAAAAAGCTCAAAACTATCAACGCCATCTTTAGTTTTTAGAGAAGTAAACTCGGTGTTGCTGGTGCTGGCCTATCTCCGCAGGCTTTTCAGAGTTTTATATGTAATACATATGAAACTTCAGAGAAGCTGGAGATAGGCCAGTACCAACAAATTTACTTCTCTAAAAATTCACTAAAAATTACGAGATTTTTATAGAAGTTTTATTTATCAGCAACGTTTGTAAATTACAAGTCTTTGAGTAGAAGTGACGATATACCAGCCCGCTATAACAGTCGATACTGAAGATTTGATTCCATTTTTTATAGCTTAGTTATTCCACCTTGCTTAAAACAGCATCTACTTTACTCATTGTTTCCAAAGCCTTTTCGCACATTTTCTTATGTGCAGCTTGGGTTTCTGCTGCATTGCATCCTCTTTTTAGATACCTTATTCGTACCGGCAATACAGTCATCTTTTTCATCAAACTCGCTCTCGCAAGATGATGATGCAACATACTCTCCCTCTAATTTATCCTTCACTGCTTGTATTCTCTGGGAAGGCGTTTTCTTCTCTGCATACTTCATGGAGTCTAATGGTTCAGTCGGGGAAGGCAACATTTTCTTTAAAATGTTCTTCATTCTGGTAATCAGTTGACTCGCTAATGGGCTCTCCAGATAGAGTGCCACAACATGTTGAGGGAGTTGTGCCTCCATTAGAGATACAAAACGTGGCTTAAAGTAGACGTCTTCTTCCAGGCTTCCGTGGCAGTGGATTTTGATAGCAGAAATGTGTTCTCTCTAATACAAAGACAGTCATGGTTGTTTTGGAGAAATACAGGTGAAACCCCACAGTCATTTCTGCAGCTGGTAGCAGATGTTTCTCCAGCTCTATTCCGTTTAACAAGGGATGCATTACCATGTTAACAACTAGGACGCTTACAACTCAACATCACAAATCAAGTTCTACTAGCCTTACTGTGGATGCGCAAATATCTGCATGTGGAAAGTCTAGCTCTGTGGTTCGATCCCGACCCATCAACTGTTGTGCGAATTATATACAGAGTCATACCTGAGATGTGGAGGTATTTCCAAAATCAAATTCGCTGGTTAAATGTAAATGAATTGGCCAATATCAGGGGAAATTGGCCAGAATTCCCAAACGCAGTGGGCGCTATAGACGCTACCCCACATGAGATATACCGACCTATAATAGAGCCCGAGAGATCGTTCTATAGTGGGCACCATCACTACCACTGTTTCAACACCTAACTTCTCATTGATAACCTTGGCCACTTGAGATATGTTCAACCCAGGTTTCTTGGTAGTACACACGATGCGACATCTTACAGGCTGATGACCCGCATTGGACCAAGACAGCCTCTGGACCTACCACAATGTGCACAACTTCTAGCGGACAAGGGTTATCCTGATGACTGACCATTGCTAATGGCTGTAAGAGCAAATCAAATGCATTTGCTGAACCCAAGAGAAAGAAGGCGGGCAAGGCCCTTTAACATTTGTCTGCCACGACGTCGAATCAAGGTGGAACATGTATTAGAAATAAAAGTGTACAAAGCCATATCACAGTTATGGAGACATCTTAGATGGCTTGCTTCATTTCTTGCTGAACGTCGAGTACGCTTATTGGAACATTTATAACAAACTAAAAAGGTATTTCTGTGTACAGAAAATTTCCATGCTTGCTTAGTCCACTCATTTGTATTTTTTCTGATACAAAAGTTGACGTTGAATAAAAAATATAAAGTCTTGTAACACTTGTTAAGTCTTCAATAAATTTATAACATTGAGTTCGTTTACATTCCTGGAAATTAAATCAGGTTCACAGAAAGTGCATTGGGCTAATGTATAACTTTAGTGGCTCACCCAGACCTATCTGGGAACATACAATTGTTTGTGTATGCTCATCAGCTGTCCCTGCCAAGGCTCCCATTGGAGTCCCTAAGAGCAATGATAAGACACACCTTTATTATCATTATTATAATTATTATTATCAATATCATTGTCATACATTTTACTCACTCTTTTGGTTTTGCTGAGAGCCCTCATCCAATCCCTGATGTCATGTAAATGTATCATCTGTAGATTTAATAATGCAATAATCCAATATTGCAATATTCAAATGAAAATTCAACTCATTCGACTCGTGATGAAAAAAGGTAAATCATCTAAATTACAGATACCTTCGAGCAGAAGTCACTCTTTTATTTCATAAGCATATGCACCAGGTTTTGTAATTTCCATGCCTCAATTACTTGGAGGATATCATCAGTAATTATGTAGGGAACGCTCCCGTCTTGTGCGAAATGGAGACACAGTTCCATGTCGTCCATAATGTTGAAGTATTTTCTGGACTCCCCAACTAGAAACTTTCAGTTGTCGCGAAATTTCTTTATTGGACAATCCGCTATTGCTGAGATGAACAATTTCCTGTCGAATAATATCAGGTAAAGGCCTTCCTGGGACATAAACACGGCCAAGACAATTTCTGGCCGCCATATTTACTTGGTCTTCCAGCTGTGTTAGTTACTGATTAACCAATCAAAATATTGTATATTGAATTTAAAGTTGATTGGAATTTTTATATCTTCATTTTCGACGTTGTAAATTTCAACTGAATAATGAAATCAGGGGTCACCGCTTGAGCTTGTTTGACTTTAACCCTTACTCTGACAGAACTGTCAGTAGCAAAACATAATATTTTGAACCTTTACGTTAAGAAAATTCATATAAAACCACTGATTAGAAAACACCTGTCACGTAATATATCAATACGAAGCTTATAGGATAAGCTTTCATCTGCAGCTTCTTTTGACTATGTTACAAGCAATTGTAACAAATTAGAATATGCCATATTATGAAATGTCGCGGAAGTAAATGAATCAGATAAGAAATATTGAGAAAAAATAGTATAATTGAAAAAGAATTTGGAGATAAAACCAGCTTAGTAAATAACTGAAGCAGTGCAACAGCTTATTTGACCATAATATGACATTTCAGCCCTTCTGTTTCAGTTTCCTGTGGTAGTCCATATGGCAACTGGAGCGACATAGCCGCTTCATGCAGGTCTTGCATCCAAACCCTGTCTCCTTCCTTTTTGAATTCTTTACACCACTGCAACAGTGATTGCATCTTCCAAATATTAAAAGTCCGCGAGCTCCACCTTATCAACAGAGTCATGTTCATTGCTATATGCTGGTGTTATGAGCAAAGATGGAGCTGGACCAGAGCGGCGACAACAAGAAAAGTCACCCATCAGATTATGAATGATACATGCCATGAACTTATCATGCCCCATTGGCTCTGGAGGTTTCTGAGGTTAAGGCATATTCATAATCTTGAAGTTTTGCTTGTATATAATATATGCATTCATCATTATAGCATCAAGGAAATTCACAAATAGCCGAACCAACCAGCGTCGGGATTTCCTGTCAATCGCATACGACCATATAATCTGATCATGCCTATCTACTGTACCCATGTTGGCATTGTACGAAACAGCAGATGGTGGACAAGGTAGACTTAGTTTACCTTCTTTTTTCAGCTTCCTCTGTATTGTAGTGTTTCCTGATGAAGAGTGGACATTGCAAACAAAAGTCACATGCTTTGTGTCCTTCCATACTGCACAAACTATTTCACCACAAGCAACAGTGTGATAATCTCCTCGCTTCATTCCTTTGACGAGGTTGGCATTCGTTACTGCTTCAGAATATCCCTTTTTATTTGTTCTGAGAGTCCCAACAACATATGTAGACCATTGACGCAGTTCTTTCATAAGTGGAAAACCAGTGAAAAAATTGTCAATACAAACAAAAATACCTTGATCACGAAGTTCAGATACAAGATCAATAACAACCCGATGTGCTAAGCCATTTTCACTAACTCCATTGGCTTTACCTGTGTACACTTGAAAGTCAAACAAATATCCACAACAAGAGCAAGCGACTTCACAGAATTTTGTTTCTCTTTTTATTGGTTTCATTGGGAGGTATTGCTTGAAGGGATTTTTGCCTTTTCCCTTTACCATGATCGGGCTCAGAATCATGAGGCAGCAATTTGGATGGTCCATGTTCACCCTTAAATTCAGGGAAGTTCACATTGAGAGCAGCATCGATTTTTCCCCATGACATATCGTTTTCTGTCTGCTTACCATTCTTGTTGACAGGAGATCTTATACGATCAGACGAAGGTCCTTGCCTTCTCCCACCTAACTTTCGACCACGAGGCCTGTATTATAATTTGCACTGTTATTATCGTCTTGAGTGTCTATATCATAGTTTCCTCTTTCAGTATCCATATTATTGTCCTCTGAATCGCCAGTCCGACTCTTCTTGCTCAGCATCACTGTTTGAAATACCCTCTTCCCCTTCGAAGTCAGAATCTTCACTGTCATCGGGAATTTCCATCAAACTTCTTGCAACTTCTTTGGCTGTGTATGAATTTATCCTTCTGTACGCCATCTTTTATCCTTTACGAAGTAGATTTGATCCAAATATTAAAAGAAAAACCTTCCAGAAACCTACTTTGTCCTTGAACACGAAGTTTAAATACCCTGCTGTCCCTTTAACTTACTTCTAAAAAGATTCGCTAAATGTGCGTAAAAATAAAGGATGTTTTGCCCTAAATACAGCTTTTAGATCGAAAAAATATCAATAAACATGAAAGTGAGGCAATAGCATCAAAACGAGGTTTTTCATTAAGAATAATTAATATTTATCAGAATGACGTAAAAACCGCGGAATAATCCGCGTTTTTTGGTTTAAAGGAATAGAATACAATAACATATGAAAGAAGACTTGAACAACGTCTGACTCAGAAAAATGTGAGCCCCAGACTGTAATCGAACCCGTGAAGCTCTGGATACTAGTTGGATGCTCTAACAACCAAACTACTGGAGACTTTATAGTTGGCAAGGGTACAATGGGTGAAGCAAATACTGACCACATCATGCAGAATAAATCAGCAGCCAGGCTCTAAGCGCATCACGAGGTCACATTCATTTATGTAACTATATGAGCCGTTAACCAACTATCCAAACTGCGTTAAAGGAATCAAATAGAATAACATATGAAAGAAGATTTGAACGGCTGATTTTTTTTGAGATAATTAGGGTTAGTTGAAAGCAAAGCGTTCATTAATCCCGTTGAAAGTGCCCAATAGGTGAATAAGCCGCATTTCTTTGGTCTTTCTACTATCATTGTTGCCGTTAAGCAAAGAGATTACGTACACCATTTCCCCAATGACAGATAAAGTAACGAAAAACCAAGTTGGAATTACTTTAATCAGGGAGGGAAGTCCAGATAAATTCCAACTTAACTTTGATTATTCAGTACCGCTTAATAGTTTTTTTTTTTAAGGCATTCATCACTATTTTTCAAATTGAAACGTTTTGTTCGCTCAGGGCACACTCTATTTTTAAATTTACCCTAAATTTTGTTTTAAATTTAAACTACAGAAAAAAGCAATCAAGCATCAGGAAATCAAAGCGAAGGTCCAAAAGCGACCAAGCTAAAACAACATTGGCTGATAGAGACGTACCTACGGGTCGTTGACAAGTGATGTCAACAATAAATCGAAAACTATTAAAGCTAAAAAGCGGTTTCTTTTATTTCTCACTATTAAACACTATTTTAAAATTATTTTTGGAAAATGATAGCTTACTGTGTTTCTGTCGCAAAATGTAAGAACCTAAAAATCCATCTTTCATAGCAATTTTGGGATACCCCGATACGTTCATATAATTTTTCTCGCAATGTTGCAATTTTTTCTGAATCACGATTTTTCTTTTTAATGTATTCCACCATTCTTACTCTTCTATCTTCTACAAAAGTAACAATCTGTTCCTTGGCTGTCTTGGTCTGTTCTTTCAGCTGTGCTTGCACTGATTCTATTTGCAGTCTTAATTCTTGATTGACAAAGGCAAGAGTACTTTCCCTGTTAGGTAATTCATGTGACTTTTCTTGTTGCTCTAACTGGTGTTCAGATCTTTTCTTTGATCAGCTTTTGAAATGTGTCCTGTTTTGCAAATTTGACAATTGGTTTGTCACTATTATTTTTGTTGTCAAAAATTTAATTTCCCATGACAATCAAAGCTTGCATCCAGATTGGCAGCCTCTTTATGGGCTTGAAACACAATTGAAGATAATTTGCATCTGTTTGAAGTTCAACTAGAGCCTGTTTTATTATGTTGGTTCCATCCTGTCACAATGGAAAGAGCCAAGATGTGATTAAGAATTTACATAGGACAAACATAAACACCATACAAAAAGGCAACGATCCGACATATTGGTTTAATAAGTAGATCAATCAAAATTGATACGTGTAACTTATGAAAATGTATACTTACCTCTCTATCATTGTCAAGACACTGGATTTCTTTTATGCTGGACAATCTGCAATATGGGCAAAATTTGAACTTTGACTCCTTTACATTAATAATAATAATGTTTCTGCCGGTAAACATATCACTGAAGGAGAGATGAATTAATAATTAATTTTCTTACTTTCTTACCCTATTATTTCTTTGGTCTTGCGACAATCACTGTTGCCGTTAATCAAAGAAAGACCGAAAGCAACGAAGTCAGAAAGAGAATGGTTAGAAAGATTAAAATGGCGGGAAACTGGTTTGGTGGGATCGTTATTGCGAATATCATAAAGATGATTGCAAATGCGGAAACCAAAACAGCGTTCAGTCGTGCCATATACAAAAGATTACAGCGGGTACATTTAATGCAATATACAACATAAGAAGTGGTACAAACAAAATGGTCAGGGATTTGAATAGTAGATTTAGGACCGACAACAGAAGTGTCAGAAGCTATATGTGAGGACAAGAATAACAACGTTTACGAGAACAGCGAAAAGGACCAGGTTCTTTGTTAAAGGGAAGAACTACCCTGGCCAAGAAAGAACGAAGATTATGATTAGGTTTATGAGAAAAAAGAGGGCGGATGTTAAAGTGCAACTGAACCCAATTTTTCCGAAATTTTATTCAAATCTACATACATTTAAAAGCGAAATGCAAAAAGAATTTTTTGAATTGGGTAAATTCTCAATTCGTAATATAAATTTGAATTTGGCGCCCTTGCCGAATTTAGAGGTTCCTCGTGCAATTTAGGGGCCTGGGTCGAGTGACGTCAGCTAAGGTACGCGAACTAGCAAGCTATACAAAGCTATAGTAAAGTAAAGGCATCGTTCATGCTTGTTGCTCCCTTGTATTCCTTGTTTTCGCTCGTAACATCGAAATCTTCTGGAAAACAACATAAATGGAAATGTCACTAAGCTGTTCGGATACTGAGAGCTCTTTAGGCTCTTTTATTGGTGATATATCGGATCTTGAAGAGGATTTTGAAGAGACAACGGTTGACGCGTCGACAACCAAATGTTCATCTACAGCAGGAGCTGAACTCGATGATGTAGACGAAGGCGCTTATCAGGATGAGCCCATAGCAAGTGATCAGTGGATGGACCAATATAACCAGAGGCAAAAGGAAATCGAAGAGCTTGAATCAGAGCTAAAGAAGCGACTTACCGGCGAATTGCCAGCTAGTGATTGGTAAGTGAGAAACTCATGGTCGCATTCAACTCCTAAAGTTAAGAATTATGTGAAACGTAAACACATATTTTTTAGCAAACTTATTAATTCTTTATTGAAGGTGCAAGTGCGGAAATTGTGCAATCACGAACCTCCAAAACATAAGCGAATGTTACTGTTGCACCGGTTTGCCTCAACAAGTGGAGTTTGAGAATGGCTGCCGACAGATTCAAGACGAAAAATAAGCAGAGATATCGTCAAACAGGATCTGAAGAAAGGTAAGAATGTGTAATATTGTTCAGTGCGTGTCCCTTACAGTAGTTAAGACTTACTTACGTTTGACGTAAAAGGTTGCTTTACATTCATGTCGGAATAGCCGTTGTTGTTGTTGACAGCATTATTATCAGATGTAGTTCTAAAGAGCTATCTATTTGTTTGTTTGTTTTTTGACAGCGAGAGTTCTTTCGCCCTTCCATGACCCTCCCATGGCATTTTCACGTACATACACTTCTCTCCACTACTAGTCAACACCTATATAAAGTGGAGAAGTGTTTATGTTGTCTTGGAATCTATTCCCTTTAAAATAATTTATTTCCCGTTCCCTTCATAGGTTTTTGAGAAGTATCGCTTATAGAGAATTTTCGCGCCTCATTCATGGCTGGCTTGGATCAAGGAGAATTCCTTTACCAGCATGTGCGTACCTCGCCATACGAGATGCATTTCCTCTTGGTACAAGTGAAGTAACTTACACCGGATTTGATTTGGACGAAGAATCATAGACTCAATGTTTCTGCAATTACTCTTATTTATTTCTTTTTTTAACTGATGAATGTTTTTACTATAAATAAGTAAAATAAAGTATACTTTTTACAGCTTTATGAAGCTTTATCAAATACATAATATTATATACAAGTTTGACGAACTGGACCCACTATCGGTTGTAAAAAATGTCAGTTTCAAAACTCAGAACATAGAACCTTAGACTGAAATGGTACACAAGTAGCACAGCAAAAAGTCTCTGGTGTATCTCAAACTATTCAGAGGTTTACTATGTCATTTTCCATTCTGGTTCCAGCTTCTATGTTACTGAAATAGGCAATAATTTCACAATGGTCCTAAGTTTTGGCATTTGGTTTTCCTATTAAATAGTTTGTTTGATGGTATGGTACATTAAAAGAGAAAATTAATGCTATTTTGTTAATTAAGAACTGGAACAAAAATTGATTACTGTACATATGCTAATAAAAATATTTATGTTTTGTTATTTCTTGGACACTCTTTAACTTGTTATGCCCCTTCATGGGTTGCTGACATTGTCTGCACTTCGGGGGTGCTCTATTTGCAGGAACTTCATGTTGGACCTGTGCTTGGTTCTGCAATGCTATGAAATAGATACAATATTTTCAGAATAATGCATATAGGCATTATAAGAATAAAAAAACTAGACCACCCATGCCTGGTGTAGTGGCAGGCGTATCTGCAACTTCCATATTTCTTCTTTCCGGTCTTTTTTAAATGGCTTCAGCAACAGGCTGCTTTTGAAGTACCGAGTTCATAGGGGATGGACTTAACTTCTCTGTCCAAGTTGGAATTAAAGTGGAGAATGACTAAGATGTGTCTAAAAAACAAAAATTACATCTAAATTATACCCTCTGGTAAACACAAAATAAGTGCAACAGAAATGTTAAAGGCAGAATACAATTACTATTATCTAAGCAACTACATGTAACTTCATCGCCTACAAATAACATAGGATGAAACTTAGGGTTATAAATCTCTTGCAGCATGTTGAAGTGCAGGTCAATATGGGGACCAAACACTAGCGGTCAAGAAATCATAAGTCTTTTGTTTTGACCCTCATATTGCTAAATATGATAGAGGTCGAATACCTAGAAATAAAGAAAACACACAGTCTGAATAAAATGGAACTTAGAAACACAAAGAGTACCTGCTGTACATTCCAACATATGAGTATGCGATCATTTTGGGTGCGAAATAATTCACGACGGAGTGGAAACCTTCCAAACCACTTGTTTGGTCCAGAGGAGAGGCTTGTTTTATTCCTCTAATGAGGCTTGGTTTCGACAGTGCAGTTACTAACTTGTCATGGGCTGTTGAACCTACAGTACACATACAAACTGAAATGACAACATTACACAAAGTAACAAAACAACGGTCATAAGGTAATAAAGAAGATAAATGTAAAGATTAAAAACAGGACAGAAAATAACATATGTCCTTGATAACAGAGTGTGTGCAAGGGAAGAATTGACTGTACCCAACTGCTTAGACAATAGTCCATTTAATATACACTTATTTCAATAAAGTTAGTCACCTGAAAAGCTATGAAGCTGAGGCCCACAAGGATTATGGGTAGATACATTTTACACGTCCAACCGCTTGATAACTATTCATGGACTTGTGAATTTTTTACCGGTTACAGTCTCACCTCTTCTGAGTATCATCGAGTTGCAGTTTGTATTGAAAAAGCTTTGTATATATATCCTTTTTTTGATATGAAAAGTTTCCCATGAAACTCAGTGATCTCAGCTTTCTAGGTTTTTGGTGACTAACTTTATTGAAATAAGTGTATCCATGGTATAACAAACAATAATATAAGGTCTTTTTTCTTCAGTGATACCTTTTTCTAACCAGGTTCTATTTCTGATCTCCCTATGGGCACACTTGTTGAACAAAGGATCACCAAGGTCACTGTGCACATTGATTGCATGGCTAAAGAAGGACTTAAACTTTGCCCATATAAGATTACCATCACCACTATGTGTTGATTGTGCACTCCTATATAAGTGGTTCTCACAGGGCCTTATCCAATCCTTTAGAACTTCACCAGCCTTTTCTTTGGTCAATTCAGAGAGTACTTTACTTATTTCTGTAAGAAAGAATAAAATGTTATACAAATACATTATCTTGATCAATTCACACACTGGCAGCAGCTATTACTGTTGAGTCGGCATTGTTCAAAGAAACATGCAAGTGAAGCTATACTACTTGAAGCTATACTATTTGCCTGCTTCCATAATAACTGCAACTTAGAGCAACATCAGATCTGCCAACAATGCACATAGTGTCAGCAAGGCACCTACTTTTTTTTAAATGCCATAAGTCAAAGTAGTGTTTAATCTGGGTCAGTACTTTATTCATATGGCATGCAATTGTTGTATGTCGATCTGATACGAATGCGGTAATCCCCAGGCCACGCGTCTCCAACAAGTAATTCATACAGTTTTTAAATCCCATAAATTCCATTGCATTACTTGATTCTGCTTGGTTTCTCTAAACACAATGACAATGAAAATAAAATTGACTTGAGATATATAATAACAATAATAATAATAAAGTTTATTTATATAGCGCTCATATCCATGAGCATGTCCAAGGCGCTTTACAACAGGAATATATGCATAAATTATATATATGTATTTACAATATTTACGATGCTACGTATTTAAAATATTAATAAGTAAATCTAATTATAAAAGGAAAACTTATCTTAAAAGCCTAAAGGCAATATGCATAAAAGCAGGATATGAATCAAACAAAAGAGATCTAAATATATTTCCTATTATTAAGGAATAAAGTAAATAAATAAGTTTTAAGCTTACTTTTAAAGGAAGCAAACAGTAGTACAAGAGCGAATCTCAAAAGGGAGCCTATTCCATAATCTGGGAGCGGCAAAGGAAAATGACCTGAAACCATACGTAGTACACCTAGCTTTAGGGTCAACCAGAAGTTTGTTGGAGATAGATCGGAGAGCATAAGAAGAAGAACGATAGCACAGAAGATCAGACAGATATGTCGGGGCAAGGCCATGTAAGGCCTTGTAGGTCAGCAACAGCATCTTGAAAATTACTCTGTAGTTTACTGGCAACCAGTGCAGATCAACCAACACAGGAGTGATGTGGTCAAATTTCCTGGTGAAGGTGACAACACGAGCAGCAGAGTTCTGAATGCGTTGCAGCCTCTCCATGACATATCTAGGAAGTCCATAAAGTAGAGCATTACAGTAGTCTAGTTTAGAAGAAATAAGAGCATGGATAACCGACTGAGCAGCATGAGAGGTTAAGTATTTCCTGATAGTTGACAGATTCCTCAAATGAAAGTAAGATGATTTACAGATATTGTTAACTTGGAGCTCCCCGGTCATACATTGGTCAAAAACAACTCCAAGATTAACGGCTGATATACAAGGGACAATGGTGTCGCCACAGACAAGAATTTCCTCAAGGAAGGACGATCTTGAAATCTAGAGTGGATGCACTTAAGTTCAGTCTTATTATGGTTTAACTTTAAGCCATTGGAAAGCATCCACCTAGAGATGTCGGTTAGACATTCCTCTAACGATTGTCTAGATTGCACAAGTTTGTCATTGGCCTTAAAAGATATATAGAGCTGAGAATCATCAGCATAGAAATGATAGTTAAGATTGTGTCGCTTAACAATGTCAGCCAGTGGAGAGGTGTAAAGCAAGTAAAGAATAGGGCCCAGTACGGAGCCTTGCGGAACTCCAACATCGAGATTAACAAGGCAGGATGAGCAGTCATTGATATCAACAAATTGCTTCCTGTTAGAAAGGTAGGATCTAAACCATCGTAACACAACATCACCAATTCAATATATATATCATATTATATATATCAAATTTATATATATCAAATTATATATCATATGCACACCATGAGAAGTGTCTAAAGTTAGTGTCTGAAATCTGTAACAATAGTTTGGTAGTGGTTGGGATGTCCTCCTTGGACGAAACAAATGAGATATGTACAGTAACAAATAATTATGTGCATGAGAACTGTAATTAAGAAATAAATTACCTGAACTAGTGAAAAGTGTATTATTTTTGGCATGTTACAACACAAGATGGTGTAAGCCCCATATTTGGCATTGTGCCCCATACTGTCGTGACGGGCATCCCCTGCCACTGTTAGACCATCCTTCACGTCCTTCAGTTTGTCAAGCAGTCTTGACTGGTATCTTTTCCAGTGAAGGTGAATCACAGGGAACAGTTGATTCTAAAAATAAGTAAGTAATTAATAGTCATTACTTCAATAGAAATTTCTTTATGAAAAAACTTTAAAATGTTTTACAGTGCAGTACAGCTACTAGTTTTACTGTACTGCAACCCCAAAATATTTGCCAACTACCCCCTCCAATCTCTCACTGATTACACTGTCAAACTCTCGCATTGTTCAAAGGGTCCAACTTGATAATTACATGCAAATACTCACTCTTTGGTGCTTGAAGAATGATCTCAGGAATGGCAACCTAGACCCATGTGTGCAAAGATCTGGAACACTTTTGAAGTGAACCCCCAGCAAAGAGTATAGCCATAGACAAAAGAAAATTTCCTGCAGGTCCTCTTTGGCCAGATGTAAATAACATTGAGGGATGACTTTGCCAGGTAAACTCTTTCTTAGGACATTTTGGATTCCTACATGTGGTAGAAATCCCTACTTCTGTTCCATTTTGGTTAGCCTCCACCATGGGACGATCAGCTTTACAAGAATGGCAGAAGCTGAACAGAAGTAGAAGTTGTGACAGGAAGACAATGTGCTTTGGATCTGTCCGTAAGTTTTTCCCATGCATACTCAATCTGAAAGCAAAGGTAAATTGGAATATTATTAATATATAGAAGGATATCAATATCAAACAGTTGCAAAGACAACAATCAATACTTTTCAGATTTATCAGCTATTTCTTCTTCTGTTAATGGTTCTTCTTCGGATTCTGTTTCCGTCATACAAGAGTTATCATCATCATCGTCATCACTTGGACAAGGAACTCAACTTCCATATTATCTTCTTCACTGCAACAATCATCCCAGTCACTTTTCTCTGTTTTCACAGTTCCATGCTGATCATCTTGATCTGTGAGGTCTTTGCTTTTCTTGAGGGCTGTGATTTCAGCAGATGGAAATGATCAGTAAATATTAGTGATGAAAATTCTACACATTGAAATATGATTTATAATAAATGTAGGTATATCCAATCAAACACAAAAAATGGCTTATGAAAATCAAGATAATTAATTTGTAAACTGATGCAGTATATAGTATCGATACAAACATTTTTATTATTTCATTCTATATATGTTACATGAAAAGTAAAACATAAGCTTACTTCTCTGATTTGCACATTCTAGTTGCTCCTTTTCATCAACGTGATTCTTCTTTATTCGCCACCTCTGCCTCCAGCACGTTTTTACCTTTTTTCAGTCTTGAGCAGGACTTACATGACGTTTTGGTTTTCTAATAAGGTAAAAGAAAAGACTCAGTACACGTAAAATTAACTTACTCTGTTTGCAGTTATTAGAGAAACCCTACTGTACAGTAGCCTACAGCTTTCCCCCATACCAATAACTAACAATAATTCTTACCTCTGGTAAACTTAGCTTTACAGGCATCGGATCGGTACTAACATCCAGCTTATCTTCCTGTTCTGACAACGCGGGCGAAGAGACAGTTGTGTCGTTGTTTATCGGTACCGTCGGAGGTACCGCAAGCGTGTCTTCTCGTTGTTCTAGGTGGACAGAGGCGGCTTCATTGCTGGTGTTGGTTCTATCCTTACTCGTAGATGGAGCTTGCACCTCTAGTTCTTTTTGTTGGTCATACTCATCTAAGGCAGTCTTATTGTTTACAAATTAATAATAATTTCTCAGTTTGCAATCAAAGCCAAGAAGCTTTGAAGTATTAGCTTATATCTCACCTTGCGTCTTTTTCGTTGGCTGATTCCTTCGCTCTCGAATGAAACAACAGCTTGTAGTGTAGGATACACACAGACAACCAAATTCATCCCTTTTCAGACGAGGGAATTTGTGGCTTTTCATGCCCAGGCAGTAGTGCATATCTTATGGATAAATCCTCTGGTCGAAAGTGCTTTGAGCAGATGGAAGAACCCTTCGATTCAAAGAAATTTTTCCGCTTCTGGTTGACAAACTTCACCCACGTTCTCCGCCGCCTCTTTGCTTCTGGCCGATTATCGTTAAAAAGGGGATCCCAAATAAAAATATTCCTTCTTTGGGGTTTGGGGTACTACTACAACCCCAAACGACACACCGATTCGGCATATTTCGCTTAAATTTTGCTATACATACTCTTCAAAAACTCTCTTTTCACATTATTTGGCTTGTGTTCTTCACATCGCCATCGCTATCCTACCTTTGTATACGGCACAATTGTCTCGATCCAGGCCCTTGACTAGAACCGCGGTTTTCGGATGTCAACGCAAATTTCAGTAAAAAGTTAATACTTTCAAATATTCACCATAAATCGAGCTTTTACCCAATTTGAAAAAAATAACACTATGTTTATTCTAAATTCAATATCTTTTGATAACCTATGCGAATATGCTCGTTGTTTCAAGACGTGTTCGTGTTGGTGGGGAAATAGTTATGCGTCTTTAATCAAACAATCACTTCTCTAAGTATCTAATTACAACTGCGTAAGCTAATATTGTAACATCTCCCCTTTTATAATGCTTGAAATACATGGCTGGGATGATAAAGAAAGATTTTAAAGATTTAAAAATAAATGACCAAACAAAATGGCTGACTAACCTACGAAATGATTATATGGATATTAAAGCTCAACCGTAACAAAAATCAATGTCCTTTAAATGTTCGGTAGTCAAGTAAACCGATCAGGTTTCTTAACCATCTCTGACTTCTTTGCAGTACAGGTGGATTGACCGCGGGTTCTGACGCAGGTAGAACTTGAGGTGTCCTTGCACTGTCTGCCTCTGGTGATGCTTGTGTGTCACTAGCTGGTTCTTCGGTGCTTCGTCGACGGGCTTTAAAAGCTGTCTGTTTCGGCGAAGTAGCTCTCCGTTCGACTAGGTATGACCTGTCTGAGAGTTTCTCTTTACAGTTCCCGACCTTCCCAGGGCTTGCCTCTCTGGTTTGGCGCTACTCTTACCTCCTGGCCTATTTCTAGGTCTGGTAGGACCTTTACATGTCTGTCATAGTGACTTTTGGCTTTCTGGCGCTTAAGGTGGATTTTGGTTGTCACACCTTCCGCTACTTTGGGGTACAGAAGGTTAGTTGCTATGGGGACTAGAGTCTTTGTTCTCCTAGACATCAAGCGCTGTACTGAGCTGCTCTGCATTCCTTGAGTGGGAGTATTCCGATAATCCTAGCAAGGCTAACCACGGATCTTTACGGTCTTGCATGGCTTTCTTGAGCAGGCTCTTGGCTACTTTCACTGCTGATTCCGCCTTTCCATTTGACTTTGGGTGGTATGGCGATGAGGTTGACATGTTTGAACTCCCAGTCTCTTGCGAATTCAGCAAACTCGTTGCTGACGTATTGAGGCCCGTTGTCGGATACAGCACATCGGGTATTCCATGTCGACTGAACTGTTCCTTCAGAAACTTGGTAATGGATGCTGAGGTTGTATCTTTCAGAGGACTTATTTCTATGTAGTCTGAGTAGTAATCTACCAAGACTATATAGTCTCTGTTCTGCAGCGTGAAAAGATCTGTGCCTAGTCTGCTCCAAGGTCTGTCGGGTATTTTGTGCGACTGCATTGGCATGCTGGGGTTACTTGGGTGATAATCTGAGCAAACATGACAAGCCTTTACTGCATTTTCGATGTCGTGGTTCATTGCTGGCCAGTAAACGCGATTCGTGCTTTCCTTGCACCCGCCTCGATTCCTTGATGACTTGAGTGTAACCTTCGCGATTACTTCAGATCTGAGGGCTCGAGGTATGATATGCGTTGATTCTTGAATAAGATGCCGTTTGGAGTGTCAGTTCCTCTCGGAAATGCCAGTAGTCTCTGATAGCTACTGGTACATTGTCGCGTACGTCAGGCCATCCAATTAGTATAGTATTCTTGATGGACTGCATGTAGGGTCTTTGCTCTGTGGCTTTTTGTAGTTGGCGCTAACCTTTCACTTAGTGACCTTTACATTGTCGAGGGGGTTGATTCCTTCTAGTTCTAGCGCAAACACTTGGAACTTGTCTTTCAGGCTCTCCTGGTCTGCGAGGAAGGCTCGTGAGAAGTGATCTGCCAAGAACATTTGTTGTCCTGGCTTGTAAGTTACGTTCAGGGTTGTATCGCTGTAGGCGTAATATCATCCTCTGTAACCTGCTGGGTGCAGCTAACAAGGATTTCTTGAAGATCGCTTGCAAAGGTTGTGGTCTGATCTACTGTTATCAGCTCTCTCCGTGTGATGTACTGGTTGAACTTCGCACCAGCAAAGACGATTGCAAGACACTTCTTTTCGATTTGTGCGTAGCGTTGCTCAACTGGTGTGAGAGTTCGGGATGCAAACGCTACTTGTTGGCCGTTTTGAAGCAGGCTGCTCCGAGGCCTTTCCACTTGCATCACATTGGATAGTGACTTCTTCGCTCATGTCATAGTACTTGAGTACTGGATGCGCAATCACGAGTGTTTTAACTTCTGAGAAGGCTTTGTCCGTGATGGCGTGACCACACAAATCTTGCATTCTTTGGGTTAGTTCACGAAGAAGCAGTGCGACTTCTGATAGTCGAGGGAGAAGAAACTTGGAGAAGATACTTTACGAAGCCTAGTAGGCTGAGTGTCTCTTGCTTGTTGGTAGGCTTGGCATTTCGGTCACTGCTTGACCTTATCTGGATCTGGCTTGAGTCCGGTGTATGACAAGATGGTCCCATGAACTTCCTTCTTTTCTTCCGCATGATGAGCTTCTTGCTGTCAGCTTTTAAGTTGATCTGTCCTTGATCTCTTGAGCAGACGTAGCAGATTTTCGTCATGGTTTTTTGTTGGCTTCTGCTAATGTGTCACCGTAACCGACCACTAACATATCGTCGCGGAGCACTTCCACGCCTTCTAGGTCTCCCAGTCGCTCGTGTAGGGTGCTTTCGAATTCCTCTGGGGCTGAGCTGACGCCAAAGGGCATGCGTAGATATCTGTAACGGCCAAATGGGTCCAAAAGGTTGTAAGCTTACTGCTAGCTTCGTCCAAACCGATTTGGTAGAACCCATCCTTTGCGTCTAACGTTGTGAAGACTTTGGCCTTGCCGAGTCTGGGTAGCATCTCATCCATAGTACGGCATTTGGTATTTGGGTCGTTTGATCGCTTTGTTTAGATCTTTGGGATCCAAACAGATTCGTATCTTTCCAGGTTTGGCTACAACGACCATGCTGCTGATCCATTCGGTGGGTTCTGTCTCTTGACGATGATTTTCCTTTTCTCGAGTTCAGCTAACTTTGTTTGACTTCCGGGCGAAGAGTAACTGCGATTCTTCTAGGCGCGTGTTGAACTGGCGTGACATCTGGGTTAACTGCGATTGTAGCGTTACCGATGTTTCCCAATCCTTCGAAGACGTCTCTCGAAAATCTTTTAAGATACTGTCTTCAGTAGGGGCAGAGTTCCGGTTTCTTGAAACGCGCGGACATGATGATCGATGTTTAACTTGATTAGATCTAATTGTTTGGCATGTCTTGCTCATAAATCGGGTTTGTGGGTTCCGTGGACAACCTGAAATGTGAAGCAAGTTTTTTTCGTTGACCTTAAGTGTCACTTCACCTAATGTTCCCATGACTGATCCATCGAACAATCGTAGTTTGACATTGCTTTGCTTGAGCGTCGGAATACCGTCTTGGTTGATGATTGCTTAGCAGTCGCGTTGTGGCTGTGTACGTTACCGGTCCGCTTCCTTGGTCTAGTTGGCAGTCCAAATCGGTTTTAAAATGCTGGAATTGGTGTTCATGAAACTCAAGCTTTGCAAAAAGCTGCTTGCCCTTCGTTTTCATCATCCCGAAACCCCGTGTCTTACAATCGTCAAAGTGAATTCGTAGGATGAGTAGTCTCCTTCCTTCTGAGTCTCCTGTATTCAGCTGTCATCGCTTTGACATTGCTTGTGACCTCGATTGTACACACAGACGGCATAATGGTTTCTGCCTCGTGCACAGCTTGCATTCAACAGGCATACGGGCGGGGAAGTCATTTCCTTTTTTGGTTAAACACTTGTGTTTCTGAGAACCCCGGGCGGGGGCGTGCCCTTGAATGCTCGTCGTCGATTGTGGTTAGTGTATGTCTGACGCCTGGGCGTTCTGGGGACTAAGTTTGTGGTCTGTTTGTACACATGAGCCTTGTTGGAGGATTAGGTTTCCGTTCGTGTATGCATTGCCTTTCTTAGGTTAGGTACGTATCCACTAGACTCAGGTTTAACGGACGCGCCTGTAATTCATTTGAGCAGGCAAAGTGTTGAGGGTTTGTGGAGATCTAGGACTTTCTCTTGTTAAAGACGTAGTTTGTTGCGTGTGAGCGTATACCAAGACGACTGTTCGTCCTGATAAAGCTCTTCCGTTCGAACGGACAAATGAATGATAAGCGCATTTTCTAAGGCGATTGACGTAGCCATCTACCGGTTTTCTTCTGGGACCCTTTGAGCTAAGCTGTTGAACTAGATATCGTTTCGTCCCCGTTGCGATTGGGTTGAAGTAGGTTCCTAGGAGTTTTTTAAGATGTGTTACGTCGTTTCTTTTCCTTCGATCACTAACTGGATTTAAAGGACCATTTGCAGAATGTCTTCCCCAGTTTAAGAGCGAAAAGTTGTAGTCCTGTATTTTGGGTCTGGCTTGGTTAAGATTCAATCCATAGTAAACCAATAGCTTTTAAAAAAGATTATATCCATGGCAACGCCCTAAACGTATACGATGAATAAGGATTAACCTAGGGACCTGCGACGGTGTCCCGCTTTTGAGGATTTCATATATGTAGTAATAAATAGCTACGTAGTGGCATTTTTATCCCGACATGTATTAATTTCTACAGGGTGTGAAACAATATGCCACTTTTGATTTGAGAGGTGTATAAAACTGCTGGACATCTTCTTTGGGCTAGCGACATACCCCTGCACTGCACTACAAGGAAACAAACATGGGTATTATCGTTTTTTTATCAGTCCGCATTTTCCTCATTGTGAAGCTGAAGGTGGGGCTTATTCCGCCTCACCATTTTCGGCATTCTTCAAAGACACCTGTGATACGAAGCGAGGTAATCGATGGTATGAAAAAGAAGGATTCTGAAATATGGCTTCCCGAGCATTCTCACATTTCGCCAAGGTAACTCGGTTTTCCTGCCACCACAATTCTTAATGCCTTCGGACTTAT